>JAJSZK010000657.1:0-10252 GCA_022985045.1 Macadamia tetraphylla | reverse complement strand
GATTTTGCTTGCTTCTAACTTGATGTGGAAATCCCTCCATGCCCTTAGTGCTTTAAGTGAGTGAAAAGCAAGAAATCTTCAACAAAATCTTCTAAAAAAACAACCATAAGATTCGAACTTGAGACCTCTTGGTGAGAGAGAATTTTGTACACCATAGCTCACCAACTAAGCTAGGTAGTTGTTGTTACAAAACAAATCTTTAATCACTTAAAGATGTGGTCCATCGATCCTTGTTGGCATTTGGAGTATTCCTTGTACCTCGGGACAATTGCAAACGGGTCTGGTTCGCATCTCGTTCGTTCGATCCATTATTCTTTTCCGACCAAAAGAATAATCATTAGACGGTGACCAAACGAATGTGTAATTTTAATTGAACACGTCCATCTTGCTCGAATTTCGTCCTCTTCGCAACCATGAAAAGAAATAGGATCTCTTTACGGTAAAATTGAAGATATAGCTCCCGATAGTCCTTAAGGCCTTGAAAATATAAAACCTGCAAAAAGAGAGTAAAACCCAAGGTAGCTCCATTCTAAATATGTAAAATGCATGTTTTACTACCCTAGATTTCACACATAAATGTGCTCATCAGAATTCCCCCACACTTAGACTTTGCTAGTCCTCGAGCAAAATAAAAAGAAAAAGAATAAAGATAAAAAAAAAAACCTAACTCACTTTCGTAGGAATCACGGTTGCACTTAGCATGTGCAACAAGCCTTTAAACCCCTAGGTCACCCCTAGTGGACGAGTTGTGTCTCGTGGGTGTTTGCAGTGAATATACACCCAAAATTCAGAATAAACAAATCCCAACTTTGGCTAAAGGTAAGGCCCATACCGATCCGGAGCAAAGATAATTTCTCTTACAATGGACCCCCACACTTGAACTTTTATTACCCTTTATCAATTCTAGGCACTAGCATATTTCTTAATTTGGAACTCACCTCATCTCTTCCAAAACATCCTTATCTTAAGGCAAAACCACTTGTGAAGAAATAGAGAACCAATGACTAAGGCGTTGGAGTGTTTTTGACCAAACATGTTACCAAGCAATAATGACATTTGCACATTTTTTTTCTTTTTTTTCTCCCTAATAAACTCTATTCTACTCCACTACTTTTGGCTTGAATGACATGGTGGAGCAAACAACGACACCAAGTTACTATGTAGCTTCGCTTTTTGCATATGTCCACAAAGGCAGTGATGCTAGAGTTACTTCAGAAGTTTCCTCCCAAGGAATTTCGATCAAGACACCACGCTTCCTGAGGCGCAATGCCCTGTCTAGTTCCAAAGGAATCAACTCTTATTATTCTTTATACCACATTTCTCAATTCATTTAAAATTGTGCATTTGTCAACCCATGCCAAATTAAAAAAAAGGTCTCAACTCCAAATCAAAAGTACAAGGAACCCACAGACTTACATATGGTCCATCACCATAAAACAGGGTCTCTTATTTTCAAAAGAAAGTCCCATCTCAAGACACATGCTTGTTTCTTTCTTCTCAACAGGTTTTTATATCGCTCAAAATGGGTACCTTAATCAAAATTTTATTTTCATACATCAAGCAACCGAATGGTATGATCATTAGCCAAAACCAAAGTAGGACTTCATCCTTAGCAAGCTCAAAAATAAAAAGAAAACAAACAAAACAAAGTGAAAAAAAAAACAAAAACTGGTTTCCTTCCCCCACACTTAAGTCATGCAATGTCCTCAATGCATGGAAAAAAATTAAAAGCAAAGACAATGCAAGGGGGTCATACCTGATTAAAAATTAGTCATCAGTGTAAAAAGGTTCATGGAGATCCATGACCTCTTCACTACTAATAGTAGGAAACTCGAGGAAAGGTTTCAAACCCTGACCATTAACCTTCGAAATTACCCCTGTTCCTGGATTCAAAATCTCCACAGCCCCATGGGGATATACATTATGAACAATAAATGGGCCATCCCATCGGGATCTAAGCTTACCAGGAAAAAGATGCAATCGAGAGTTGTACAATAAGACCTTATCACCAATTGCAAAAGATTTGTGCAGAATGTGCTTATCATGGAAAGCTTTGGTCTTTTCCTTGTAAATTCTAGAACTTTCATAGGCATCATTCCTAAGTTCCTCCAACTCAGATAGTTGGAGCCTACGATGAATTCCAGATCGACAAATCAAAGTTAAGCTTCTTAATGGCCCAAAAGGCCTTATGCTCCAACTCAACTGGTAAGTGACAAGCTTTTCCATACACCAAACGGTAGGGAGACTGACCAAGGTCAGTCTTGAATGCAGTCCGATGGGCCCACAAGGCATCAATGAGCCTAAGGGACCAATCCTTACGTTGGGATTAACGCTTTCTCCAAGATTTGTTTGATCGCCTATTAGACACCTCCACTTGGCCACTAGTTTGGGGGTGATAAGGGTGGATAACTTATGGGTGATCCCATACTTTTCATTAAGGCCTCAAAAGGTCGATTACAAAAATGAGTACCCTATCACTAATTATTGCACGTGGTGCACCAAAGCGGAAAAAATGTTCTCTTTGAGAATCGAACCACCACTTTGTGGTCATTAGATTTTCAAGGTATGGCCTCTATCCATTTAGAAACATAATCAACGGCCAAAGTATGTACAAATTCCCAAAGGAATTAGGAATGGTCCCATAAAATCGATGCCCCATACATCAAAGATCTCAACTACCAAAATAGGGTTGAGGGCATCATGTTCCTTTTATTGATACGCCAAAGATCGGCGGGGCAAGCCTTGCAAAATCAAAAGCATCTCTAAAAGAGTGGGCCAATAAAATCCGATTGGAGAACCTTTGCGGCAGTCTTCTTAGGTCCAAAGTGTCCACCACATGCATGATCATGACAAAAGAGAGAATGGAATGTTGCTCATGATCTGAACACATCGTCGGATAATCTGATCCGGACATATCTTAAACAAATAAGGATCATCCGTAAAAAGTGCTTAACTTGGGAATGAAACCTATACTTATCTTGGGTGGACCAGTGATCCGAGTCACACCTGAAACTAAGAAGTTGACAATGTCGCAAACCATGGTTCACCGGACATTGCAAATAATTGTTCATCTCGAAAGTTCTCGTGATGGAGAATCAACAGTCAAGGAATTGGGAAGTCGGGATACATGGTCTGCAACTAGGTTTTCAACTCCTTTCTTATCCCTAATTTCTAAATCAAACTCTTGCAAAAGTAAAACCCACCTAATGAGACGAGCTTTGGCATCCTTCTTCGAACTAGGTATCCGAGGCGTAATGATCAAGATACACCACCACATGTGAGCCAACTAAATAAGACCGAAACTTTTCTAATGCAAACACAACAGCTAAAAATTCTTTTTCAGTGGTTGTATAATTGAGTTGTGCATCATTTAAGGTCCTACTAGCATAGTAAATGACAAAGGTAACTTATTAATCCTTTGACCTAAAACGGCTCCTATGGCAAAATCAAGCATCACACATCAATTCAAAAGGTTCACCAAATGTGGTTGAACAATGGGTGCATTGGTCAACTCCTTCTAAGTTGCTTGAAGGATTCTAGGCACTCTTTGGAAAACTCAAAAGTCTGATCTTTGACAAGTAATGAGGTGAGAGGTCGGCTAATCGACTAAAGTTCTTAATAAACCTTCTGTAGAAGCCCGCATGCCCTAGAAAAGACCGAACATCCTTAACAGATTGAGGAGGTGGTAAATTATCAATTAAATCCACTTTGGCTCTATCTACCTTAATTCCCTCCTTGGATATTACATGGCCTAAAACAATACCAGATTTAACCATAAAATGGCATTTTTTCCTAATTCAAAACCAAATTCTTAGATATGCACCTTTTCAAAACTAGGGAAAGATGATGAAGACATTCAGAATAGGAATTCCATGAATTGAAAAGTCATCCATAAATACTTCTAAAAATTTTTCACCATGTCGAAAAAATGCTCATCATGCATCGTTGGAACGTAGTAGGGCATTGCAAAGCCCAAAGGGCATACTGAAGCAAATGTTCCATATGGGCATGTAAAAGTGGTCTTATGTTGGTCCTCTAAAGCAATTGGGATTTGGTTATAGCCGAATATCCATCAAGAAAGCAATAGTATTCATGTCCACTAACCTCTCTAACATCGGTCAATGAATGGCAATGGAAGTGGTCCTTCCAGTTGCCGATTTAACTTCCTCGTAATCAACACACGCCATCCCTGCTTGGACACGGGTAGGGATCAACTCATTATTGGCATTAGGAACTACAATACACTGCACTTCTTAGGCACTACATGAACTGGGCTTACCCATTGGCTGTCAGAAATAGGATAAATTATTCCATGATCCAAGCACTTTAGGATCTCTTTCTTAATAGCTTCCATCATCACTGGGTTAGCTCTTCTTTGGGGTTCCGTGGATGGTTTGGAATCCTCCATAAGATGTATATGATGTTGCACAATGGAAGGGCTTATACCCTTGATATCAGCCATGGTCCAACCTAGGGCTTCCTTATTATCTTTTAACACTTTAAGTAACTCTTCTTCCTGGCTAGAAGTCAAATTTGAAGAAATTATTACAGAAGAGTCCGTCAGCCCTAGGAAAGCATATCTCAAATTAGATGGCAACTCCTTAAGATCTAGCTTAGGGGGCTCAACTATGGAAGGTTTGGGAATGGAATTGAAAAGGGGTCCTAAGGGCTCCACAAGTGTCTGAAGACTCAAGACTTCAGAAAAGAAATTTTCACTATCATCATCCAACTCATCCATACACTCTTGGAATTCGAATCAAAATCAATATCAAAGTTGGTAACTAAATCATCGAAAAATCCAAAAAATCCTCAAGCATATTGATCTCTTCTTCCATATGTGGTTGCTTGCCAATCCTAAACATGTTAAACTCAACAGTTTGGTTACCAAAAGATAATCTTAGGAAACCATTTCGGCAATTGATTAATGCATTACTGGTAGCCAAGAATGGTCTTCCTAGAATTATTGGGATCTCATCCTTGGTTGAGAATGGCTTAGTATCTAACACAATGAAATCAATAGGAAAATAAATTCCCCACCTTTAGTAAGACATCCTCAACCATCCCTTTAGGAATCTTAATGCACCTATCGCCAACCAAGAGTAGTTCCAGTGGCTTTCAATTCTCCCAATCCTAGTTGCTTGTACACATGGTAAGGTAAAAGATCCACACTTGCGCCAAGGTCAAGTAAGGCATGCTCAATATAGGTGTTGCCTATGACACAAGATATGGTAGGGCTCCTGGATCCTTATACTTGGCTGCTATAGGTCGAGTAATTATGGAACTAATGTTACCGCCAAGAACGCCTTTTGGGCACACTAGTGATACGCTTGTGAGTACACAAATCTTTCAAAGACTTTGCATAGGCGGGATCTGGGATATGGCATCCAAAAGAGGGATGTTTACTTTACCTTTTGAAGACTTCTAAAATTTTGTCCATGGAAGCGCTTCTTTTTGTTTACCAAGCGATTAGGAAATGGGACAGATGAACATAAGGACTTAGGGATTTGCCCTGCTCGAAGAATCATTTTGGTTTCTCAACCAAATCATCTTTAGTTTCAGAAAAATCTTTAGGTTCATCGACGAACCGGAACAAGAGGCACATTTGTGTCCTCAATCAAGAAGAGTTAACAGAGTAATAGATGGGGAAGATTTAGGAACGCCTCGTAGGTACTCTCTACCACTCCTAAGGGCATAAACAACATTACATTGGTTAGAGGGCCCTTGTTGAGTCCGACCTTGTACTATATTCAGTGGTGCATTAGTTGGTCCTTGTGAACTAACAGGTTGATGATGCCTAGGGTTAGGCTCGTTGATCGGGTAAAGTTCCCTTCTCCTCTCACGCATAATTGAGACAACTTGAGTAAGTTCTCTCGTAAGATTTTCATGGCTTGTCATGAGAAGGGCCATATTTTTTCCAAGTCACTAATTCTACTTGCCTCTCAAAGGTTAGTAAACCTGTGGGGTTGCTGATAAGATGATAGGAGAGGGCCCTAGGAAAACTCACAAGTCCTACATTTGACCTAGGAAAAGTATTTTGAGAAAAAGATTGTTGTGCAAAGGAGGCCTTTGGGGTCCGAAGTTGACCTTGATTATAGAAATTGGAAGGTCCGCTTGGTTGCCCCGATTCCAAGAGAAATTTGGGTGATTTCTCCATCCTGGATTGTATGTGTTACTATATGGATTATTCGTATAAGGCATTAACACTATCATTAGAAGTGCCCCAGAGGTGTTGGGGCATTCTTCTATGACATGTCCGGGACGCACAGCACAAATCTTAACCAAATTGATCGATGATGGCTTCTAGGAACAATAGCCTCAATCCTCTTGATTAGGCTATCCAAATGGGCTTCCTTGGCTACTATCCCATCCACAAAATATCCTTTTCCTCCTATGGTTCTTTTCACTCTCTTGGGTTGATTCCCACTCACGGGTTTTGTCACTAAGTCAAGTAAAAATTCCCATGCTTTTCCTTCATCTCAGAAGGATGTGAATCCCTCAGGCACATAGACTCTATCATTTGTTTAGTTGGGTAATCAATACCCTCATAAATTATTTGACATAAATGCCATAGGTCTAGGCCATGGTGAGGGCATTCTTGGAGTAGATCCTTGAATCTCTCCATAAGCTTGGAAAATGACTCACTAGGCTTTTGCCTAAACTCAAGGATATCACTTCTAAGCTTATTGGTCTTGTGAGTTGGGAAAACTTCTTAAGGAAGACAATCGTGAACTGCTCCCATGAGGTTATGGAATTTGTGGGTAATCCATACAACCACTTCTTAGCTTGGTCTTTCAATGCAAAAGTGATAAACCTAAGCTTAACAAAGATCATCGTAAAGTCGTTGGATCTTAATTAGAACACATACCTCTTCAAATTCCCTTAGAAATAGGTATGCATCCTCGAGGTCAACCCATGGAAGTGGGGCAACATAGTGATGTATTGAGATTTGAGTTCAAAATTATTGCCCGGCTTGTGGTAGAACTATGCAGAAGGTTAATGTTCTAGCGGTAGAACCTATCTTTCGAGATTTAGGTGAAGGGTTTTGCCGTTGGTCTCCCATATTGAAGGGTTTTAAAGAGAGCAAACGATAGGGTCACTACTTGTTGGATCTCTTCTTTCTAACCGATTCTTAGTATTACGTACTCCACTTAACACTCATGCAATGAAAACTACCCACAACTAAAGTAAGGCAAGCACAAAAGAATGGATAGCAAAAATTTATTTATTTTTTTTTATGATTTTTTTTTGAATTTTTTTTTTATTTTGATTTTTTTTTTGGTTTTTTGGAGCTACCTACAGGATCCGGTTGCTCAGTCAATTCTCGAGGTAATCGCTACAGATTAAACTCGTCTTTATCATACTGTGAGGCATGGCGACCTCCACTGATACAACTATTATTGCAAGTTGTTCTTCTCAGGAATTCAATAATAAAAAAAATAAATAAAATAAAATAAAACAAAGCACTCCGATTTACCAAAAGAAATTGAAAAATAACATGGAACTGCTCGAACGGCGCCAAAAACTTGTTTGAGATTTAAAATGTAACATAAGCGCACGGATCAGGTAGCTACGGCCTAACACAAGGAGAGTACCACTTTATTTTTTATTTCTTTTAATAATGCGAAAGTGAACCGATTAATGATTGTGATCTAATTCTAATTACCGTCCTAAACATATGTATCTAAAATAACGCCCTAACCATTCGTCATCTAAGAATTTAAAGACGCAACCACGAATTAAAATTAAATAAATAAATAACTAAAAATAAACAACCCATAATTAAAAAAATAAATAAATAAATAAAGGAAAAAATGCTGAAATAAAAATAAAGTAAAAGAAAGGGATAAAGCTAGAGAGAGACTCACAAGTAGGTTTCTCTACTTAGCCCGAGGGATGCATCATAATATGAGCTTCCCTACTTGACCGAGAGTCACTCTTACAAGGGTTACTCTACTTGACTTTAGGAAAGGAGACAATTAAAATAAAACAATAAATTGATGGTTCTATGGCTAGGAGGGCAAAGCCAACACATACACTAGCCATGAACCTTGGAAAGGGATAGCAATAATGTAACGATGAAAATAAAATCCTAAATTAAGAAAGAAAGGGTAGTCGGAAGAGGGAATGAGAGGGGGGAGAGAAGACTACTGAAGGAGCCTACTTACTTGAATCAATGCTTGAACTTGAAAAAAAAATTGCTCCACGGCTCGTGATCTTGTCACCTAGATCTAAGCCTAGAACTATAACTTAAAAAATTACAACTCAATTGCATGAATCATAAACATAAAAAGAACTGAAATAAAAATAAAAAAGTACTTGCATTAATTGACATAAAAAAACTATTACAAAAGTGATTAAAGCAAAAATAGAGAAGAACTAGAACTAAAGAGAGAGCAAAAGAAAGAGAGAGCAACTAAAAAAAAACTAGAAGAATAATGAATTGTGTCTCCTCCTCTTACATGAGTTGTATTTATAGGGAATGGAGAGGTAGGGTAACAATTTTCTCTTTCCTAAAAGAGAGAAACCCACAATTGATTGTGAGATCTTTTGAGTCCAAAAGTGCTAAGATGGAGGAGAGAAGAGAAATAAATTTTGAGAAATTTCCTAAAATTTTTGCTTATTTTCTTTCCTTTTTTTCTAATTTATTTTCTTCTTTTTTCTCTCTCCTAGGGACGATTTTTTTTCTTCCTTGTGTGATTTGGACAATCTTTGGTGATGATGTGGAGGAGAGAAGATTTGGACAATTTTGGTTCTCTCCTTTTTCTCTTTCCTTTTTTCTTCTCTTCTTGCTTCCACGATTTTGCTTGCTTCTAACTTGATGTTGAAATCCCCTCCTTGCCCTTAGTGCTTTAAGTGTGTGAAAAGCAAGAAATCTTCAACAAAATCTTCTAAAAAAAACAACCATAAGATTCGAACTTGAGACCTCTTGGTGAGAGAGAGAATTTTGTACACCATAGCTCACCAACTAAGCTAGGTAGTTGTTGTTACAAAACAAATCTTTAATCACTTAAAGATGTGGTCTATCGATCCTTGTTGGCATTTGAGTATTCCTTGTACCTCGGGACAATTGCAAACGGGTCGGTTCGCATCTCGGTTCGCTTCGATCCATTATTCTTTTTCGACCAAAAAGAATAATCATTAGTACGGTGACCAAACTAATGTGTAATTTTAATTGAACACGCCCATCTTGCTCAATTTCGCCCTCTTCGCAACCATGAAAAGAAATAGGATCTCTTTACGTGTAAAATTGAAGATATAGCTCCCGATAGTCCTTAAGGCCTTGAAAATATAAAACCTGCAAAAAGAGAGTAAAACCCAAGGTAGCTCCATTCTAAATATGTAAAATGCATGTTTTACTACCCTAGATTTCACACATAAATGTGCTCATCAAAGTGGGTTTGGTTTTATACAATATATTTTTGGTGAATAATTTTCAAGCGATTATATGTGGTAATCATTGAGAATACACTTATTTTTAAGGTAGGTTTGACATACTGAGTTGTGGTCGTGTAGGCCTTACCTTCATAACTAGGGACAATCAGTTAAATTTCATATTCAACATGTGAGATCAAACTCAAATCGTTGGGTTGTTTGATATTAATATTAGGTGAGTAACTTGGGATTTGGCTCTTCGCCCATCTATGGCGTGGGGGTGCACTAGATATTGTCCAGCATGGCTCCTCCTCTTGACAAATAGATTAATATCTATCTAAGGACTTCAAGGCTGAAGATGTAGGGAGGACTAGATCCTTGTGATACATATGAACACTCGACAGGAACCCTCATCTCTTCCATCGCACCTTCATCGAAGAAGTCTTCGTAGCTGCCAAAACTGAATTAAAGCTCTGGTATTCACTCCTCTCCATGGATTTAGGGGGATTGTATCGGTACCAGTGTCTTTCATATCGATCCGATACCGATTAAGAGTGAATCAGATCGATGAGTATTGGTCGATTTTGTCCTTACTTTTTTAAAAGTACCATTTTTTTTTTTTTTTTGTTTTACCCCTCAAACGATACCGATAATCAATCTGGATTGGTTAGGGATCGAAGATCGGTCTGATTCTTCGTGCTATTGTATTTACATATAAATTAATTCTCCCTAATCTTTTGCGGGTTATTAACTTAAAACCCTTACTTTCATTGAACTTTCAGATCATGAATTCTCCAAATTCGATGATGCACATTCATCTGATATCAAGACTTCTCTTTTGGAAAGAAAGCTATCAGTTGTACTACACAATTGTGTTTTT
>JAJSZK010000655.1:0-10230 GCA_022985045.1 Macadamia tetraphylla | reverse complement strand
AAGGATTTAAATGACATTTTACCCTTTTAATTAAAATAAATAATAAAACGTTTTTACATAAGTTACTTCAAGACCACCATCCCAATGGCAGCTTTTTATGGTTCTCTTTTCCCCTCTCTCTCTCTCTCTCTCTCTCTCGAACCGCTGAGGCCAACTTGTCTGCTTTAAAAAAGTCCGTAATGCCGAGCTTGTCAAGACCAAAGAACTGTGGGATTTCACCGAGAACTGTTGCAACTCAAATTCGAGATATTCCAGCGACGGATGAAATCGATATTTGGTGGAGTAAAACGATTATCAATTGTGTCTAGACCAAAGAACTCGTATGAAAATTGAAGGTCTGACCGATGAAACCGGGACACCCAAGAGGATCCAACATATTTCCATCGTAAGAAACCCTCGATATGTTGGATCCAACATATTTCCCACCGCATACACCATGAGTTGATTAAAGAGTTAAAAATTACCTTTTGATTAGGGTTTGAGTTGATTGAGGTCCGCACGGATGAAATCGCATATTTGTTGGGCTTTTTTTTTCCCCTTTCTTTTCTTTTATAGGTTCAAGGTCGGCCGGGTTAAAAAATCTTGCTTGGATTAAACAAATCGAGACTTGATTAAGTTCACCGTTGTCATGAGCCTTTGTCGCCGTCCGTCGATGCCGTTGTTGCCAGGTTGGAAACAAACATGCCCATGCCTTCATCGCCACCGCGCCTCTCCAACGATGCCACCATCATGGGTCAACTCGCCGCAAGTTCTTGGGGGGACTTATTACATAGACATTTTAGGTATTTTACGCTTAGTTTAGAAAGGGGCATTTTGGTATTTAAAATAAAATATAATAGTTGACATCAGATATATGGTATATTCTTTAACGAGACCATAAAGGGTCCGAGTCTAATTTGGTGAAAGAGAGGGTGTTCCTATAATATTGGCATTCTCGTGGGGTATGCTAAATTACCCTTGTTTTTATTAACAAATGAAGATTTTCCTCTCAACCAACAATATAAAACTATCACAAATACCACAATCCCAATTCTAGTGGATGAAGAAAACAGAAGCAAAGGAAGAGGTCAATTGAAAATCATAGAGGAACAAAGCATGGGTCGATGGATACACAACCAAGAATCTGTTACCTATTGCAAACTTCATTCTCCAATCCATATTGCTCCCATTCCTTGCCACTTCATATTCAGTGCTATATGTATTGACGAGGATCTTAAGTATGGTTTCACTGGTGTATCTATCACACCCCGTTCACATAGAATGGGGCCAGTGACCGGGTTAACACCGATTAACCCAAACCCGCCAGGATCATCTGATACAGTATTCCACCACAGCATACACATAACTAAGAAAGTGCTCATCGGCCAAATGGAAGACTTGGTTTACTTGTGAATATTCCCCTAATACTTGATATCCAAATTGTAATACAATAGTTAAGTACATGGGCGTAAGGCATGATATTTACACAAAAGAATATAATTTACATATCAAGTTCTCAAAAGGAATCATAAAAATCGATAGTACAATTTTAGCTCGATCAAAAGTAGAGCTACCGGGATCAAAGGTTAGAGCTCAGCTCAGAGCAAAGGGTAGAGCTCACTCGGATTAGAATTGGTCCCAAAGATAGCCCTCGCACGAGCAATTCGACGTGTCTAACTCCTCGTGGACCCACCAATCCTCTTCGTGGAACTCAACGGACCTGACCTCTTTCAGATGGATGACCTGCAAAATCATCTAAAAGAGGTGCACACGTGGGATGAGCTCACTAGCTCAGTAAGTGGAAAGAAGGACCACACAACAGTCCACACAACAAATCACAACCATATGCACTATATGCTATGCAATACATTTTAAATCACATCCACCTAAGCAACATTACTAAGTCTTTGGTTTAGTGCTACTACAACCATAGTGCACGTATACTCCGGGTACGAGTCGAACTCCATCCCGCGATACGCCCATAGGGCTGTCGGAGAAGGCCCACCGTGAGTACTAGGAAAATAAAACATGCCACCACCTCTCAACATAAAGTAAATGATGAAATTAAAGGTGCCCACTCAAGAATTTAAAAAGGGACGATTGGCCCTCTTGAATATACCACGGGTTGCCGACGTCCTAATGACTAGCCGTGTATGTCTAACCGCCAAAGGACTGACAACCCGACCACCGCTTCCCCAAATGGTAACCCAACACCTTAACCCCTATTGGGAAGGATCGAGTAACTAGAAGATGATAATCCTAAACCGATGCTCATATATGACAATAGTACGATTGCATAGTGCCACCGCCTTCCCCTACCACGGGCCACCAATGCACTGCTTCCAAGCCGACACGGCATCTAGTCTATTAATGCATCATGCACAATGATGTCAACATTCATCACATAAGCACATCATCACTTGGCATTTAGAAAATAAATACAACACCCATGGCATAACAATGTGAGGATGACTAATCTACATAGTTTCATGATGACATGGCTAGTCTAGATACAATTAAATGAATCAAACAATGCCTTGAAACAAGGCCAAACGCCCTCTCCCCACTTACCGAGGTAAAAGGACTCACGCTTGGTACGGTGAGATCCGATACGAGAAGCGTAAGATTTGGTGAACCTATCATGAGTGAACGAGGTTAGCATTTCGCCACCTTGGGATCAAAATTAACAAGATCCAATGACAAAATCATGTTTAGAATCCTAAACAAAGGTCGCACGTCCATTTTGGGTCCAATAGGACGTAAAATTATCGAGCCTCTCGGGGGTCTGACACCCCCCCCGTCCGACTCCACTGCACTCCACCGGTCATGATCGGCGGGTAGGTCGGCCCACTGGTCGGCCCACCGATCTGGCCCATCGGTTGGGCCCGAGGGCCCTGCTAAGATCGATAGGTAGGGTGGCTCACCGATCGGCCAGCCGATTGGGCCCGAGGGTTTGCCCTCTCAGACGGGCCAAATGGCCCACCGGTCTTGGCCCACCGGTCTTGGCGGAAAAATGCCATTTTCACCTGAAACCTTTCCCAACCTTTGGGGAATCAAATGGGGCTCTTCCAAACCCATTCTCCACACATTCAAGGTCTCATAAGGTGGTTCTAACCTAGATCTAGGTTAGATTTAAGGAATGGAAAGCCATCTTACCTTCTTTGCTCAAGAACACCTTCAAAACCCAAAAATCACTTCAAATCAATAATGCTTCTCCAACCTTGTAAACACTTCTTCAAATCCTTCAAAATCAACACATAGATCATCTATTAAACCTTAGATTCATCATCTCAAGGGGGATTTACAAGACCTCAAGAAACCCTACCCAAATCAAGGGTTTACTTGGGTGTGGTGAAAGTTTAAGGAACCTAGCCTTTGCTCACCTCTAAACGTAGATCTAGTGTTGGAGATCACTCTTCCGGCGTCGGAATGGGAAGATCAACCCCTGGCCATGAAATCCATCTCTTCTTCTTTCCTTCTTCCCTCTTTCCTTCTTTTCTCTCCCCTCTTTACTCTTCTCACCAACGTCCAAAAGTGTCATAAATGAGAAAAGAAAAAGGAAAACATAAATGCTATATATACTTATTAAAATAACAAATAATCACATGGTGGTCACGTGGGTGGATGCACCCACTGCGCCCGCCCACCGAGGGCCAAAACTTGGCCAACAAGTGGGATTTTAAAGAATCTGCCCTGCACAATCTCACTCTTGGCATAAGATGTAATATATGTATACACCTTAAAATACGCCACATACCGCTTCACCCGGGACATGGCCTTATGATATGTGCATGTACCCCACTTGGTACCCCCGCTCCTCCGCATTCTCGGCTTGTCTGCTAGCCGTGTTAAGGTCACCCTTGCCATCATGGTCCATAAGGAACCCGCCTTAACTCTCCCCGGGTTCAGTCTCGATGGTTAAACCGGGTCAACTTTGTAATCGAAATCGATTTAAGTAGGGTATTATTACATTTACCCCCCTTTCTAAAAATTTCGTCCTCGAAATTGACGTACCTGGTTGTTCAAAAAGATGAGGGTACTTGGCTTGGATTTCATCCTCTTTCTCCCAAGATGCTTCTTCAAGTGAATGATTTGCCCATCGCACCTTTACTAGGAAATGGAGCTATGAAGGGTCTTCACCTTTTGTCCAAAATTTTAGCCGGTTGCTCAGATAGGTCATGTCGCCTTCAGATATTCTGGGTTTCCCCGGGTAATACATGAGAGGGATCATGAACGACGCTTCAAAGATGGATACATGAAATACGCTATGAACATCCCCGAGTGAAGGTGGCAGAGCAAGCATGTAGGCTAAACGAGCCAACCCGCTAAGATCTCAAATGGTCCAATGTATCTTGGGCTCAATTTCCTTTTGTGAAACCTTTGCAACCCTTTAGTATGAGAGATCTTGAGAAATACCTTTTTCCTCGCTGAAATTCAATGTCTTTTCCGGATGTTTGCATAGCTCTTTTGACGAGACCGAGCCGCTTAATCCGCTCAAAAAACATCGACCTTGTCACAAGTCATCTCAGATCATTTCAGTCCTAACATTCGATGTTCGCCTACCTCATCCCAATAGAGGAGTCCTGCACTTCCTACCATATAATGCCTCATACTGCTATCCCAATTGTAGCTTGGTAATCGTTGTTATAGGAAAACTCCATAAGGTATATATTCTTCCCAACTACCACACATTTCCATTGTACATGACCCGAGCATGTCTTCTAATATCTAGATGGTTCGCCCGATCGACCATCACCGGTGAAAAGCAGTACTCAAATTCAACTGTGATCCTAAGGTATGCTGGAAGCTTTTCCAAAATCTGGAAGTGAACCTTGGGTCCCTATCTGATGTAATGCTCACTGGCACTCCATGTAAGCACACTATGTTATCCATATAAAATTGTGCTAGTTTGGCCATAGAGAACTTGGTCTTGATGGGAATGAAATGAGTTTTAGTAAGCCGATCAACGATCACCCATATCACGTTCATCCCCTTAGATGTACATGGTAGTCTAGTGATGAAGTCCATTATAATCCTATCCCACTTCCATTCTGGTACTGGGAGTGGCTGAAGAGTACCATAAGGTCGATGCCTCTCAGCTTTTACTTTTTGGCATGTAAGACAAGTCGCCACATACAGAGCTATTGTGACTTTCATGCTTGGCCACCAGTAATTTTGTTTGAGGTCTTTGTACATCTTTGTACTTCCTGGGTGGAGTGAGTACTCAGAGCTATGTGCTTCTCGCACAATCTTGTCTTATATATCCAAATCATTGGGTACACAAAATCTGCCTCGAAACATCAATGCCCCATCACCGCTAAAACAAAACTGGTCGCTCATTGTTTGATCTTGAACCTTAACTCGATCCGCGTAATTCAGGATCTAAAGGTTGTTTCATTGTTACCTTCTGCCTAATAGTCGGATGCACTCAGAGAGCTCAAGGATACAACCAACCATTTAAGGTTTTCTCGTTGATGTTCAAACTCTAAGGTTGCTCCTTCATATAAGAGAGCTTTATCCATTAGCGCGCTTCTGTACAAGTGATGGGCTGATCGCTAAGTATGAGAGTGACACGGTTTGTGCCTTTCGACTCAACGATTCGCCACTACATTAGCCTTGCCGGATGATATTGAATGTCGCATCATAATCCTTCATGAGCTCAAGCCATCTCCTCCGCCTCATGTTCAAATCCTTCCGGTGAAAAAGTACTTAAGGCTTTTGTGATCACCGTGATATCTCACACTTCTTCCCATACAAATAATGTCGCCAAATCTTAAGGGCAAAATGATCATGCTAGTTCCAAGTCATGAGGGGTAGTTCTTCTATACTCCTTTAGTTGCCGGAAGCATATGCTATCACCTTTTTACGCTGTCATGAGAACACAACCCAACCCAACTTTGGAAGCATCACAGATCGTCATTCTACCTGTTTTCGTGGATGGTCAACACAGATGACACCAACCTCTTTCTTCAATTCCTCGGAAACTCTTCTCATATTCCTCCACCCAACAAATTTTACACCCTTTTTGGTTAATTTAGTCATTGCCTAGATCCGAGCAAAATTTTCAATGAAGGCCGGTAGTATCCACCAAACCTAAGAAACTTCTAATTTCAAAGGACATTTTAGGGCTTTCCACTTCTACCATCGCTTTCACCTTATCAGATCCACTTCGATTCCGCCTTAGACACCTACGTGCCCCAGAATCCAACTTGCTCAAGCCAAAATTCACATTTGCTATATTTGGCAAACAATCGTTGTTCTCTCAACCTCGTAACACCATTCTCAAATGTTGAGTGTGCTCTCTTCCGCCTTGGAGTAGATCAAGATGTCATCAATAAAAATAATTACCCATTTATCGAGGACGCCGTGAAATTCTCGATTCATTAAATCCATAAATGCTGCTTGCATTGGTTAACCCAAAAGATAACACTAAGAACTCATAGTGACCATACCGAGTCCTAATGTCAGTCTTGGGTATGTCATTTTTATCTTGAGCGATAATAGCCTCGATCTAAGGTCTATCTTTGAAAATACCTTGGTACTCGCAGCTTGGTCAAATAAATCATCAATGCGTGGCAATGGATACCGGTTCTAATGGTTAGCTTATTCAATTCTTAATCAATGCACATACGCAAACCGCCATCTTTCTTCTTAACAAACAATATCGGGCACCCAAGGTGAAACACTTGGGCAATAAACCTTTTCCAATAATTCCTCGTGAATCGATCTCGAACTCCTTCAATTCGGCTGGTGCCATCCTGTATGGAGCTTTAGACACTGGAGCTACTCCGGGAACCAAGTCTATGGCAAACTCCAACTCTCTATCAGGCGGTAAATACATCAGATCATCTGGAAAGACATTGGGAAACTCTTTAACCACCTTTACCTCTTCTAGAGGTGTAATTCTTGCATCAACATCAAGTACCGATGCTAAGTAGCCCTGACATCCACTCTCCAACAACTTTATCACTTGAAGAGCGGAGACAAGGACCTTTCTCACCCGTTTCATTTCATCTGTTTGGTATACCAATTCTCTTCCTTCATATCCGTCACCCTAATCAGCTTTTCAAGACATCACATTAGCTCGATGAGCGACAACCAATCCATGCCCAAAGATAACATCAAAATTCTACATATTGAATTTAATGAGTTGTGCATCAAAGTTCTTCCCACTAATTTCCACTCGGGCACACCATACACCTCCTTCAACTGTAACTTTACCAAGAGGGCATACTAACAATCATTCCATGATCTAGGATCCTGGCTGGCATCCCAAGTTTCTCGAAATCTCTTAGATACTAATGAATGTGTAGCTCCTAATCGAATAAAACATAGGCTGGTATGCCCGATATAGATAGGACACCTAGTGTAACAATGCATATAATTTCAGCAGGTCATCAATATTTAACATAAGGAAATTCTTAAATTTAAAATGTACCTGCTACCACTTTTGTGATGGCCTCAGCTTCCTCAGCTGACAGGGCATACATCCTTCCCTGCGGTTGATTCCCCCGGGTTAAAGGAGGTCGGTACGCAGAGGGTTGACTGGAGGGCAAGGCTGGTTTGACCCGACAGTCTTTTGTATAGTGTTCATAGGAATGGCAGTTAAAGCAACGGATCTGAGACGTCGAAACTGGGGTGGGGCCCCTCTTCACTTAACCTGTTGAAGATGGAGGTCGGGACGGCCTTGGAACTGTAGGTACCGCACTAGTGTTTGGGCGAAAAGATGTAGAGCCCAAACCACCAGCCGGTCGAGGAGGGTAGCCAGATGGCCTATAAGGCTGCCTATAAGTAGGCCCAGAACTGTACGACCCGCAGTATGCCTTGGAGGAGTTGCCCATATCCGAAAATGGATTTGTTCTCTTCCACAGTCCAGGTGTGAGGGATTGTTCTCCTTCGCTTATCCTCTATGGTCTTGGCCTTGCACATCCAGCCATAGTCGGTCAAATCTAAGACCTCAAGTACAGACCCAATGGATGCCTTTAGGCCCTTTAAAATCTCACCTTCTCTTCACCGTCTCATACCTAGGGGCAAATGGAATAAGCTCTCAAACCGCTGTTGGTACTCAAGGATAGTCTTACCTCCTTGAGTTAAGGCCATAAATTCGGCCTCCTTGGTCTCTCAAGTCTGGGTAATGATTATCCATGAACAACTCCTTGAACTGCTCCTGTGTGGGCTCCGGATGGGCGGCCAACAATATGGGCTTAGAGGCTTGCCACCAAGAGTTGGCCTCCTTCTTGAGTTGCAACCCGCGACAAATGAGTTTCGTGCATCCTGGCACTCAATCACCTCAAATATTTTCTCTAGCCTCGGATCCACTGGTCCGCCCAGAGGATCACTCCCCACCTTAGAGAATACAGTGGCAAGTTCCTCTTGAATGACTCCACTACCTTTGACGATTATTCGTCGACGGGTAATTAGGAGCATAAGCCGGATAGTAAGAGTATGGAGAGGGCACCCCATATGGAGGAATACTGAATGGTGGAATTGGAGGTGTACCTCCCACTTAGACCCTGCATGACCCTGTGTGGGTCCTGTGGAGAAGTATCCGGGAGGTTGACCTGATTGAGAAAGGTCCAATTGTTGCTGAATAGCACATAAATGCTTGCTGCTCAAGCATTTGTTGCCGGAAAGCCTGCAGACCGTGAATTATAGTAGCAACACCCCTGTGAGTAATAACCGTGGAGGGTTCGAAGTGTAGTCATAGGTGGGTCCTCTTGTGCCCCACCCGACCAAAGGTCTCGGAGGTTGTGGAAGTGAGGTTTCCCCAGAGCGGTAACTCCGGATTCGTGGTCGACCGAGGATGAGGACAACGGGGTCCCTCGTGCATTCCTACCGGATCTAGTACGCACTCATCGTATCCCCGCATTCGAACATATCATACATCACATTGGTTAAACACCATAGAATTGATATCGCACATAATTATATGCCAACATGTAGGTATTATAGTGTATGATAGTTTGCAACTAACCACAACTTAATTCCAAAAATACAGGTTAGTGCTTCAACAAGTATGACAATGGTCCCACTTGACCATAACATACTATTATAAGAATAATAATAATAATAATAATAATATTAATAATAATGATAAAAAAATAATAATCCCATTTTTCAGTTTTCTTCAACCGCTGGGTGCCACCGACGGGTCGGTTGTCCGGCCTCGCGGTCCAAATCTTCAACCGAGGGCTGACACTGGAAGGTTGGTCCCTCGGCCCGCCGTCCTACTCGAAAGGTATTTTAACAGGCATTTAAGCCCTCGCTCATCCTTATTTCTTCCATTTTTTTCTCTCTCTCTCTCTTAGGCGATTTTGGAGAGCATCTTGACGCTTTCCCCCGGATCTCACTCAACGATCCGACGCTTTTAGAAGATTCAACCTCCACGCATAAGTAAGTTTCTTCCTCATTTTCTTCTCGTAACTTGCATTTTGGGGGTAGAAACTCATGAGTTATCTTAAATCTCACATCCTTTCCATGTTTCTTTCCATAGAATGTTGATTTCATATGAATGTGATGTTTCTCTTGTGATTTATTTCTAGTTTTAGGATTTATTTTCCATTTTGAGAGAAACCCCAACCGCCCTAGTTTTCTCAAATTTGGGGATTTCTTCAATTTTTTCTTTTCTTCCCAATTAATAGCTTAAATGCAATGCCTTAGGTTTGATTTGTACTTGATATATCAGAGATCATAGAAAGTCCCTTGTGTTTGAAATCCCATTCTTCTCATGAAAATCCATCTTTTGTGTTGGGTTTCTTTGATTTCTTTACATCCTTCCATATTTGTGGACCTCAATAGCATAATAGTAGATGTTTTTGCATATTCTAAATTGTAGAATGACACATTTCATCCATGAACATGTGCTTCATGCTTCACTCTATTGTGAGTCTTTCCATTTTTTTTTTTTCCTTAGATTGAACTTGCACAATGAGAATTGGGGTTTTCCCTTTTTTATCATTCTCTACTTGCCATGCTTTACTTGCCCCTTTTTCATTACATTGTTTTTTTGCCATAATCTTGCCTTGTCAACGCCGACATTTCATTCATAGACTTTTTATCATTCCTCACTTGTCACATTTTGTCACATTCTATTTTTCCATGATTTCTTTTGTCACTTACCCTTCTTTCCTCTTTTTTCTTGGATGTCATCTCGCAAAGGCAAGGAACCCGGATCCTCGGGACTGGGAAGACCACCGCTTCTAAGCGAAGAGGCAGGACTAGTTCTCCCTTTTGAAAGGGAGGACCGCCCCA
>JAJSZK010000652.1:0-10324 GCA_022985045.1 Macadamia tetraphylla | reverse complement strand
TCTAAAATAACGCCCTAACCATTCGTTATCTAAGAATTTAAAGACGAAGCCACACAATTAAAATAAATAAATAAATAAATAAAAAAAATAAAGGAAAAAAAATGCTGAAATAAAAATAAAGTAAAAGAAAGGGATAAAGCTAGAGAGAGACTCACAAGTAGGTTTCTCTACTTAGCCGAGGGATGCATCATAATATGAGCTTCCCTACTTGACCAGAGAGTCACTTTACAAGGGTTACCTACTTGGCTTTAGGAAAGGGGAGACAATTAAAAAAAAAACAATAAATTGATGGTTCTATGGCTAGGAGGGCAAAGCCAACACATACACTAGCCATGAACCTTGGGGAAAGGGATAACAATAATGTAACGATAAAAAAAAATCCTAAATTAAGAAAGAAAGGGTAGTCAAGAGGGAATGAGAGGGGAGAGAAGATCCAAGGAGCCTACTTACTTGAATCAATGCTTGAACTTGAAAAAAAATTGTTCCACGGCTCGTGATCTTGTCACCTAGATCTAAGCCTAGAACTATAACTTAAAAAAAATTACAACTCAATTGCATAAATCATAAACATAAAAAGGCTGAATAAGAATAAAAGAGTGTTTGCATTAATTGTCATAAAAAAACTATTACAAAAGTGATTAAAGCAAAAATAGAGAAGAACTAAAACTAAAGAGTGAGAGAGGGAGAGAGAGAGCAACTAAAAAAAAAAAACTAGAAAAAGAATGAATTGTCTCTCCTCCTCTTACATGAGTTGTATTTATAAGGAATGGGGAGGCAGAATTTTCTCTTTCCTAAAAGAGAGAAACCCACAATTGATAGTAAGATCTTTTGAGTCCAAAAGTGCTAAGATGGAGAAGAGAGAAGAGAGAAATAAACTTGGAGAAATTTCCTATAATTTTTTTGCTTATTTTCTTTCCTTTTTTTTTTTTGTAATTTATTTCTCTTCTTTTTCTCCCTCCAAGGGAGGATTTTCTTCTTGCTTTGTGTGATTTGGACAATATTTTGGTGATGATGTGGAGGAGAGAGAAGATTTGGACAATCTTTGGTTCTCCCATTTTTTTCTTTCTTTTTTTTTTTCTTCTCTTCTTGCTTCCACGATTTTCCTTTCCTTTTTTTATTTTTTTCTTCTTGGGGAACCCCTTTCCCACGATTTTGCTTGCTTCTAATTTGATGTGGAAATCCCTCCATGCCCTTAGTGCTTTAAGGAGTGAAAAGCGGGAAATCTTCAACAAATTCTCTAAAAAACAACCATGAGATTCAACTTGAGACCTCTTGGTGAGAAAGGGGAATTTTGTACACCATAGCTCACCAACTAAGCTAGGTAGTTGTTGTTACCAAAAACAAATCTTTAATCACTTAAGGATGTGGTCCATCGATCCTTGTTGGCATTTGGAGTATTCCTTGTACCTCCGGGACAATTGCAAACGGGTGGTTCTGATCTCGGTTCAGCTTCGATCCATTATTCTTTTTCCGACCAAAAGAATAATCATTTGTACTGGTGACCAAACGAATGTGTACTTTTAATTGAACAGTCCATCTTGCTCAAAATTTGGTCCTCTTCGCAACCATGGAAAGAAATATGACCTCTTTACGTGTAAAATTGAAGATATAGCGTTCGATAGTCCTTAAGGCCTTGAAAATATAAAACCTGCAAAAAGAGAGTAAAACCCAAGGTAGCTCCATTCTAAATATGTAAAATGCATGTTTTACTACCCTAGATTTCACACATAAATGTGCTCATGGAATTCCCACACTTAGACTTTGCTAGTCCCGAGCAAAACAAAAAGAAAAAGAATAAAGACAAAAAAACCTAACTCACTTTCGTAGGAATCACGGTTGCACTTAGCATGTGCAACAAGCCTTTAAACCCCTAGGTCACCCCTAGTGGACCAGTTGTGTCTCGTGGGTGTTTGCAGTGAATATACACCCAAAATTCAGAATAAACAAATCCCAACTTTGGCTAAAGGTAAAGCTCATACCGATCCGGAGCAAAGATAATTTCTCTTACAAGGGACCCCCACACTTGAACTTTTATTACCCTTTATCAATTCCAGGCACTAGCATATTTCTTAATTTGGAACTCACCCTCTTCCAAAACATCCTTATCTTAGGGCAAAACCACTTGTGAAGAAATAGGGAACCAATGACTAAGGCGTTGGAGCATTTTTGACCAAACATGTTACCAAGCAATAATGACATTTGCACATTTTTTTTCTCCTTTTTTTTTTTTTTTTTTTTGAATAATAAACTCTATTCTACTCCACTACTTTTGGCTTGAATGACATGGTGGAGCAAACACTGCACACCAAGTTACTATGTAGCTTCGCTTTTTGCATATGCCCACAAAGGTAGTGATGCTAGAGTTACTTCAGAAGTTTCCTCCCAAGGAATTTCGATCAAGACACCACGCTTCCTGAGGCGCAATGCCCTGTCTAGTTCCAAGGGAATCAACTCTTATTCTTCTTTATACCACATTTCACATTTCATTTAAAATTGTGTATTTGTCAACTCATGCCAAATTAAAAAGAAGGTCTCAACTCCAAATCAAAAGTACAAGGAACCCACACTTACATATGGTCCATCACCATAAAACGGGGGTCTTTATTTTTCAAAAGAAAGTCCCATCTCAAGACACATGCTTGTTTGTTTCTTCTCAACGGTTTTTATACGCTCAAAATGGGTACCTTAATCAAAACTTTTATTTTCATACATCAAGCAACCGAATGGTCGATCATTCCCCAAAAGCCAAAGTAGGACTTCATCCTTAGTAAGCTCAAAAATAAAAAGAAAAACAAACAAAATAAAGTGAAAAAAAACAAAACTGGTTTCCCCCCACACTTAAGTCATGCAATGTCCTCAATACATGAAAAAAATTAAAAGCAAAGACAATGCAAGGGGTCATACCGATTAAAAATTAGTCATAAAGGGTAAAAGGTTCATGGAGATCCATGACCTCTTCACTACTAGTAGTAGGAAACTCGAGGAACGGTTTCAAACGCCGACCATTAACCTTCAAATTACCCCTGCTCCTCGGATTCAAAATTCCACAGCCCCATGGGGATATACATTATGAACAATAAATGGGCCATCCCATCGGGATCTAAGCTTACCGAAAAAGATGCAATCGAGAGTTGTACAATAAGACCTTATCACCAATTGAAAAAGATTTGCAGAATGTGCTTATCATGGAAAGCTTTGGTCTTTTCCTTGTAAATCCTAGAACTTTCATAGGCATCATTCCTAAGTTCCTCCAACTTAGATAGTTGGAGCCACAATAAATTTCCCTCGATCGACAAATCAAAGTTAAGCTTTTTAATAGCCCAAAAGGCCTTATGCTCTAATTCAACCGGTAAGTGACAAGCTTTCCATACACCAACGGTAGGGGGACTGCCAAGGTCGTCTTGAATGCAGTCCGATGGGCCCACAAGGCATCAATGAGCCTAAGGGACCAATCTTTACGGTTGGGATTAACAGCTTTTCCAAGATTTGTTTGACCCGCCTATTAGACACCTCCACTTGGCCACTAGTTTGGGGGTGATAAGGGGTAGATAACTTATGAGTGACCCCATACTTTTTCATTAAGGCCTCAAAAGGTCAATTACAAAAATGAGTACCCCTATCACTAATTATTGCACATGGTGCACCAAAGTGGGAAAAAATGTTCTCTTTGAGAAACTGGACCACCACTTTGTGGTCATTAGTTTTACAAGGTATGGTCTCTATCCATTTAGAAACATAATCAACGGCCAAAAGTATGTACAAATTCCCAAAGAAATTAGGGAATGGTCCTATAAAATCGATGCCCCAAACATCAAAGATCTCAACTACCAAAATAGGGTTGAGAGGCATCATGTTTCTCTTATTGATACGGCCAAAAGACTAGCAGGCGGGGCAATCCTTGCAAAAATCAAAAGCATCTCTAAAAAGAATGGGCCAATAAAATCCGCATTGGAAAACCCTTTATGCAGTCTTCTTAGGTCCAAAGTGTCCACCACATGCATGATCATGACAAAAGAGAGAATGGAATGTTGTTCATGATCGAGAACACATCGTCGGATAATCTGACCCGACATATCTTAAACAAATAAGGATCATCCCGAAAAAGTGCTTAACTTGGGAATGAAACCTATACTTATCTTGGGTGGACCAGGGATCCGAGTCACACCTGAAACTAAGAAGTTGACAATGTCAACAAACCATGGTTCATGGACATTATAAATAATTGTTCATCTGGAAAGTTCTCGGGGATGAGAATCAACAATAAGGAATTGGGAAGCCGGATAAATGGTCGCAACTAGGTTTTCAACTCCTTTCTTATCCCTAATTTCTAAATCAAACTCTTGCAAAAGTAAAACCCACCTAATGAGACGGGCTTTGGCATCCTTCTTCGAACTAGGTACCCGAGGGAATGATCAAGATACACCACCACATGTGAACCAACTAAGTAAGACCAAACTTTTCTAATGCAAACACAACAGCTAAAAATTCTTTTCAGTGGTTGTATAATTGAGTTGTGCATCATTTAAGGTCCTACTAGCATAGTAAATGACAGGCAACTTATTAATTCTTTGACCAAAAACGCTCCTATGGCAAAATCCAAGCATCACACATCGCTCAAAGGTTCACCAAATGTGGTTGATCAATGGGTGCATTGGTCAACTCCTTCTTAAGTTGCTTGAAGGATTCTAGGCACTCTTTAAAAAACTCAAAAGTCGATCTTTGACAAGTAATGAGGTGAGAGGTCGGGCTAACTGACTAAAGTTCTTAATAAACCTTCTATAGAAGCCCGCATGCCCTAGAAAAGACCGGACATCCTTAACAGATTGAGGAGGTGGTAAATTATCAATTAAATCCACTTTGGCTCTATCTACCTTAATTCCCTCCTTGGATATTACATGGCCTAAAACAATACCAGATTTAATCATAAAATGGCATTTCTCCCAATTCAAAACCAAATTCTTAGATATGCACATTTTCAAAACTAGGAAAGATGATGAAGACATCTGAATAGGAATTTCCATGAATTGAAAAGTCATCCATAAATACTTCTAAGAATTTTTCAACCATGTCGAAAAATGCTCATCATGCATCGTTGAAACGTGGGGGCATTGCAAAGCCCAAAGGGCATACGCCTGTAAGCAAATGTTCCATATGGGCATGTAAAAGTGGTCTTATGTTGGTCCTCTAAAGCAATTGGGATTTGGTTATAGCCGAATATCCATCAAGAAAGCAATAGTATTCATGTCCATCTAACCTCTCTAACATCTGGTCAATGAATGGCAATGGGAAGTGGTCCTTCCAGGTTATCGCATTTAACTTCCTGTAGTCAATGCACACACGCCATCCTGTTTGGACACGGGTAGGGATCAACTCATTATTGGCATTAGGAACTACAGTCACACCAGACTTCTTAGGCACTACGTGAACTGGGCTTACCCATTGGCTGTCAGAAATAGGATAAATTATTCCATGATCTAAGCACTTTAGGATCTCTTTCTTAATGGCTTCCATCATCACTGGGTTAGCTCTTCTTTGGGGTTCCATTGATGGTTTGGAATCCTCCATAAGATGTATATGATGTTGCACAATGGAAGGGCTTATGCCATTGATATCAACCATGGTCCAACCTATGGCTTCCTTATTATCTTTTAACACTTTAAGTAACTCCTCTTCCTGGCTAGAAGTCAAATTTGAAGAAATTATTACAGGAAGAGTCTGGTCAGGCCCTAGGAAAGCATATCTCAAATTAGATGGCAACTCCTTAAGATCTAGCTTAGGGGGCTCAACTATGGAAGGTTTGGGAATGGAATTGGAAAGGGGTCCTAAGGGCTCCACAAGTGTGTGAAGACTTAAGACTTCAAAAAAGAAATTTTCATTATCATCATCCAACTCATCCATACACTCTTAGAATTCTGAATCAAAATCAATATCAAAGTTGGTAACTAAATCATCAGAAAAATCCAAAAAATCCTCAAGCATGTTGATCTCTTCTTCCATATGTGGTTGCTTGCCAATCCTAAACATGTTAAACTCAACATTTTGGGTTACCAAAATATAATCTTAGGAAACCATTCGCAATTGATTAATGCATTATCGGTAGCCAAGAATGGTCTTCCTAGAATTATTGGGATCTCATCCTTGGTTGAGAAGGGCTTAGTATCTAACACAATGAAATCAACGAAAAATAAATTCCCCACCTTTGGTAAGACATCCTCAACCATCCCTTTAGGAATCTTAATGACTTATCCGCCAATTGAAGAGTATTTCCCAAGGCTTTCAATTCTCCTAATCCTTATTGTTTGTACACATGGTAAGGTAAAAGATTCACACTTGCCCAAGGTCAAGTAAGGCATGCTTAATATAAGTGTTGCCTATGACACAATATATGTAGGGCTCCTGGATCCTTATACTTGGTCTATGGGTTGAGTAATTATGGAACTAATGTTACCGCCAAGAACGCCTTTTTGGGCACACTAGTGATACGCTTGAGTACACAAATCTTTTAGTACCTTTGCATAGGCGATCGGGATATGGCATCCAAAAGAGGGATGTTCACTTCACCTTTTGAAGACTTCTAAAATTTTATCCATGGAAGCTTTCTTTTGTTTACCAAACGATTAGGAAATGGGACAGATGAACATAAGGACTGTAGGGATTTGTCCTGTCGAAGAATCATTTTGGTTTCTCAACCAAATCATCTTTAGTTTCAGAAAATATTTAGGTTCATCGATTTAACCGGAACAAAAGGCACACTTGTGTCCTCAATCAAGGAGAGTTAACATGAGTAATAGATGAGGAAGATTTAGGAACGCCTGTAGGTACTCTCACCACTCCTAAGGGCATAAACAACATTACATTGGTTAGAGGGCCCTTGTTGGGCCCGACCTTGTACTATATTCAGTGGTGCATTAGTTGGTCCTTGTAAACTAAAGTTGATGATGCCTAGGGTTAGGCTCGTTGATGGGTAAAGTTCCTTCTCCTCTCACGCATAATTGAGACAATTTGGGGTAAGTTCTCTCGTAAGATTTTGATGGCTTGTCATGAGGAGGGCCATATTTTTTCCAAGCCACTAATTCTACTTGCCTCTCCAAGGTTAGTAAACCGGGGGTTGCTGATAAGATGATGGGAGAGGGCCCTAGGAAAACTCACCGAGGTCCTACATTTGACCTAGGAAAAGTATTTTGGAAAAAGATTGTTGTGCAAAGGAGGACTTTGGGGTCCAAAGTTGACCTTGATTATAGAAATTGGAAGGTCCCGCTTTGCCCGATTCCAAGAGAAATTTGGGTGATTCCTCCATCCTAGATTGTAGGTGTTACTATATGGATTATTCTGTATAAGGCATTAACACTATCATTAGAAGTGCCCCGAGGTGTTGGGGCATTCTTCTATGACATGCCCGGGATTGGCACCAAGCACAAATCTTAACTAAATTGACTGATGATGGCTCTCTAGGAACAATAGCCTCAATTCTCTTGATTAGGCTATCCAAATGGGCTTCCTTGGCTACTATCCCATCTACAAAATATCCTTTTCCTCCTATGGTTTTTTTCACTCTCTTGGGTTGATTCCCACTCCGGGTTTTGTCACTAAGTCAAGTAAGAATTCCCATGCCTTTCTTTCATCTAAAGGATGTGAATCCTCGGCACATAGACTCTATCATTTGTTTAGTAGGGTAATCAATACCCTCATAAATTATTTGACATAAATGTCATAGGTCTAGGCCATGGTGAGGGCATTCTGGAGTAGATCCTTGAATCTCTCCATAAGTTTGGAAAATGACTCACTAGGCTTTTGCCTAAACCGAAGGATATCACTTCTAAGCTTATTGGTCTTGTGATTTGGGGAAAAAACTTCTTAAGGAAGACAACGTGAACTGCTCCCATGAGGTTATGGAATTTGTGGGTAATCCATACAACCACTTCTTAGCTTGGTCTTTCAATGCAAAAGTGATAAATCTAAGCTTAACAAAATCATCGAAAGTTGTTGGATCTTAATTAGAACACATACCTCTTCAAATTCCCTTAGAAATAGGTATGCATCCTCAGAGGTCAACCCATGGAAGTGGGGCAACATAGTGATGTATTGAGATTTGAGTTCAAAATTATTGCCCGGCTTGTGGTAGAACTATGCAGAAGGTTGGGTGTTCTAGCGGTAGAACCTATTTTTCGAGATTTAGTGAAGGGTTTTCTGTTGGTCTCCCATATTGAAGGGTTTTAAAGAGAGCAAACGATAGGGTCACTACTTGTTGGATCTCTTCTTTCTAACCGATTCTTAGTATTACGTATCCACTTAACACTCATGCAATGTAAAAACTACCCACAACTAAAGTAAGACAAGCACAAAAGAATGGATAGCAAAAAATTTTTTTTGATGATTTTTTGATTTTTTTTTTTTTTGCTTTGGGAGCTTTTTGAGGATCCGGGGTTGCTCGGTCAATTCTCGAGGTATCGCAGTAAAAACCCTGTCTTTATCATACCGTGAGGCATGGCGACCTCCATTGATACAACTATTATTGCAAGTTGTTTTTCCCAGAATTCAATAAAAGAAAAGGAAAATATAAAACAAAGCACTCGATTTACCAAAAAAATGAAAATAACATGAATTTCTCCTAAAAGGCCAAAACTTGTTTGAAATTTAAAATATAACCAAGCGCTTTTGATTAGAAGCTACGGTCAAAAAGGGGAGCACCACTTTATTTTTTATTTCTTTTAATAATGCGAAAGTGAACCGATTAATGATTGTGATCTAATTCTAATTACCGTCCTAAACATATGTATCTAAAATAACGTCCTAACCATTCGTCATCTAAGAATTTAAAGACGCAAGCCACACAATTAAAAATAAATAAATAAATAAATAAATAAATAAAGGAAAAAAAATGCTGAAATAAAAATAAAGTAAAAGAAAGGGATAAAGCTAGAGAGAGACTCACAAGTAGGTTTCTCTTTAGTCCGAGGGATGCATCATAATATGAGCTTCCTACTTGACCGAGAGTCACTCTTACAAGGGTTACTCTACTTGGCTTTAGGGAAAGGGAGACAATTAAAATAAAAAAATAAATTGATGGTTCTATGGCTGGGGGGCAAAGCCAACACATACACTAGCCATGAACCTTGGGGAAAGGGATAACAATAATGTAACGATGAAAATAAAAATCCTAAATTAAGAAAGAAAGGGTAGTCAAGAGGAATGAGAGGGAGAGAAGACTCTAAGGAGCCTACTTACTTGAATCAATGCTTGAACTTGAAAAAATTGCTCCACGGCTCGTGATCTTGTCACCTAGATCTAAGCCTAGAACTATAACTTAAAAAATTACAACTCAATTGCATAAATCATAAACATAAAAAGGTGAATAAGAATAAAAGAGTGCTTGCATTAATTGTCATAAAAAACTATTACAAAAGTGATTAAAGCAAAAATAGAGAAGAACTAAAACTAAAGAGTGAGAGAGGAGAGAGAGAGCAACCAAAAAAAACTAGAAGAAGAATGAATTGTCTCTCCTCCTTTTACATGAGTTGTATTTATAGGAATGGGGAGGTAGGGTAACAATTTTCTTTCCTAAAGAGAGAAACCCACAATTGATTGTGAGATCTTTTGAGTCCAAAAGTGCTAAGATGGAGGAGAGAGAGAGAAATAAATTTTGAGAAATTTCTAAAATTTTTTTGCTTATTTTCTTTCCTTTTTTTTTTCTAATTTATTTTTCTTCTTTTCTCTCCTAGGGACGATTTTCTTCTTGCTTTGTGTGATTTGGACAATATTTTGGTGATGATGTGGAGGAGAGAAAGATTTGGACAATCTTTGGTTCTCCCTTTTTTTTCTTTCCTTTTTTTCTTCTCTTCGCTTCCACGATTTTCCTTTCCTTTTTTATTTTTTCTTCTTGTCGAACCCTTCCACGATTTTGCTTGCTTCTAATTTGATGTGGAAACCCCTCCATGCCCTTAGTGCTTTAAGTGAGTGAAAAAGAAATCTTCAACAAATTCTCTAAAAAACAACCATGAGATTCGAACTTGAGACCTCTTGGTGAGCAAGGAATTTTGTACACCATAGCTCACCAACTAAGCTAGGTAGTTGTTGTTACAAAAACAAATCTTTAATCACTTAAAGATGTGGTCCATCGATCCTTGTTGGCATTTGGAGTATTCCTTGTACCTCGGGACAATTGCAAACATGTTCTGCATCTCTTCGCTTCGATCCATTATTTTTTTTCCCAATCAAAAGAATAATCATTTGTACGGTGACCAAACGAATGTGTACTTTTAATTGAACATGTCCATCTTGCTCAAAATTTGGTCCTCTTCGCAACCATGGAAAGAAATAGGACCTC
>JAJSZK010000651.1:0-10134 GCA_022985045.1 Macadamia tetraphylla | reverse complement strand
AAATGGATTTAGAAACAAAATAAATAAAGGGATCAGCCCAAGGCCATGAATTGGTGGCGTTAACAACGATTATGCAAATCCAGATTCACTCCAAATTTTACAAACCCGACCTTCTTCAAACCGTTGAGTAGGTCCCCGGTATACCAACCCCTTTTCCTATCATTATGTAATTTGCATTAATTAAAACAAAGTGTTCCCTAAAAAGTATATCAAATGCTCCCCCTAGAACATTTAAGAAACATATAAACACCAATACAAATCAAAATAGGGAAGTTCTCATAAGGAAGGGTTATAGAATAGCTAGTGATGTTGGGAGTCTCAAAAGGAGACATCATCAACATGTATTCTGGTGTATTAAAAGATAGATGAAGATTTGAGACCCATCGTCAATATTGAAATGATAGTCATAGGGTTGGGTTTTACCTTAGAGGACTACTTGATTTTTGAGACCATTTTAAGTAGAAAGAGACCATCGAATACCAAAAAACCAACGATTATCTTTTCATGTATTAACTTAAAGTTAAAGAAATACATAATAAGGCTAGAGGGGAACTGGTAGGATTGTCAAGTCTCAACCCTAAAGGCCTTGTATCCCAAATTTAGAGAATTAAGAGGGGAACACATGGTGAGTAAATTATCTATAAGGAGGAAAAGCCACATTAAATTAATATTCAAAATTTCCCCAATAATATCCTATGGGAAAAAAAAAAAATTAGATGAATTTTATTTTCCAAAAGAATTGCCACCAATGCAGCAAAGAGAAGAGCAAAAAACTTGCTTAATATTCCAAAAGATTTAGTAGCCCTTTTAAAGGAAACAAACTTAACGGCTATTTGGAGGTTAAAATACCATTTTTGTTAGTAGTTAGTAATAATTATGGTCCAATATTGTAGATAATATTTTTACTTTTCCCTCCTTGTGAGTATTGCTTGAGACCCCACCCTTTGGGTTTGGTAATTATGTAAATTTCCCTTTGCTCCATTTTGTTGTTTGCATCTTCATATCATTTTCACCTTCTTTTTCTTCAATGGCTTCACCTCTACAACCCTTCACCACTACTTGAAAGACCATTAGATAACGATAGTGAGGATGATTTACCCTTGTTGATGATGATATTGTAGCCTTTTTTAAACCCGATTTATTGATAGTTTGGTTGGGGTTGATCTTGGGGGGTCAAAACCCGGGAATGGATTGATCCCGTGACTTATGGTACATGACGCAAGGGTGACGTAAATGGGGGATGGCCAGATGGGATTGAGTCGGTACGAGATGATCTGCCCCTAAGTCGTGCCTTACACATATCACAAGGCCATATATGGATGGAAAGGTATGTTATCCTATTTGAATGATAGAAACTTGGTCCACAACATGTCGAGCAAAGCACATGTTAAGACTCCGTTTTCTCCAAAATATAGTAAGGTTGGCTTGTTTGGCCAACTAATGAGTGTCATTAGGTAGCCCCAATAGTGGACCCACGGGGGGGGGTATTGTGGACCCCAGATGATTGGTTTGGATGAGCAGGGATTTTGACCTCCTCGTCTTATGAGGTCTTGCATGCCCAATGATGCCGCATATCGCCGAGAATGTGATTTAATGTTTTTGGTCCATAAATGGGCAAAACCAGAGGGACCATAGAAGATATTTATAACACTAGGGTATAAATAGTTTTAAATTCCCTCCTCATTTGGGGTTTTTTAGCAAATTGGGGAGAGGAGTAAAGAATAGGGATAGAAGAGGAAGAAGGAGAGAAGGAAGAGGAAAGAGACTTCCCCCTTGGATTTTGGAGTCACCTCACCTTTCCATCACAAATAGTGTCCATGTCTTGAGATCTTCATTTTGAGGTAAGTAACACCATAAACCCTTGAGATATGATAAAACCCTTTGTGGATGTTTGGATCTAGAGGATAGTGAAGCCATTGTATGTTTTCCCTCAAGGATTTGAGAAGGGAATAAGGATTTGGGAGTTATTGAAGGGTATTTGATTTTGGGGAAGAGAAACCCAAGTTTTGGGGGTTTTCAAGAAAGGTTTGATTTTTCTCCCAAATCTTGTTAATGACTTAGATCCATGGTACAATCAAGTAGATGAGGCCTAGAAGGGTGGAAAATGAAGTGGAATCCCCTATTGGGGTTCCAAGATTTGGGAATAGAAGAAAGAAGTAAAAAAAAGAAAATCTAAAACCGTGAGTAAGATCGGTGGGTGCTCACCAAGTGTGACCACACCCCCCTCCCCCCGGTTATATAGACGGGTAAGACCTATGGGTGCCTGACCCACCGGTGTGACCTACTAGTACCCCTGACCCTTTTGGTTCTATGGGCGTAAGATGGTGGGGCCCGCCCCCTAGTATGACCCGGGTCTAGGCGATACAGGGGGTTTCTCCTACCCACTTGTATGACCCACCTATAGCCCAAATGAGCTCCTCTTGAGCTCAAACTCATCGACAACCTTCTTCACACTATTATACGCGTCATGACCATATCCTACGTCATTTATAGTCCAAATTTTAGATTTCTAAACCCTTTATTTTGTAGGTTTGAAACTTATTTTCCCACTCCGGATTACTTGACTATAGTGCGTTTTTTCACAAAAATAAGTAAGTGGGGAGAGGACTTTGATTTTAATTTTCGGAGTGTTTTTGGCATCCTATACATTCATAGACTATATTGACATTCCGATTGTCATTCCCATGCACATGATTGATGAATGAATGATGCATTTAGAACTGAACATGTTGTATCTTAAATTCAATATGTATGATTACTTGCTTGAAATCTTAAGAATGAATTTATTATATGATGAATTATGATGATGATGTTTTTCGATCATGTGTGAGATTTCTAGATTAGATGCCATAGTCGGCTTGGATACAAATGCATTGGTACACCGTGGAATGGGACACAAGATTGCGTTGTCCTATCTTAAAAGGAGCATGTAGTTAGATTTCATTTTTAGTGCTCCCCTTCCCAACAGGATTTATGTTTTGGGGTTATCCCGGAGGAAGCATCGATCACAAACCGCCATGGTGGTTAGAAGACCCCCGCATTATTAGGAAAATTTGGGAAACCTTGGTGATATATTCGAGGCCCAATCGATCGCCTTTTTTTTCTGGGGAAATGCCACATTTACTTTTATGTTGTGGTTTGACCATGATTTTCATTTTTTTCGTGGTTCGCTCACGATTGACTTTTTTGAGTGCTCACACTGGGCCTTCTCCGACAACCCTATGGGCGTATCGCGAGATGGAGAATGTGTTTCAAACCTGGGGTTTACGCGCACTGTGGTTGTGAGTAACACGTTACTTATGACCTAGAATGATTGTTTAGGTGGAATATGATTAAAATGAATCTCATGCATTTAGTATCATTTGAAATGCATTTGCTTGTGTGCTTCTTTCTTTCCATTTATTGAGCTAGTGAGCTCACCCCTTGTGTACACACCTTTTTAGATGATTTTGCAGGATACTCTGAAGAGGAACCCATACCAGGTCCCACTGATGGAAACCCCAGTGGGGGATTAGTGGGTCCCCGAAGAATTCAAACACGGGACTGCCACTGTGAGGGTTGTTTTGGACAACAAGGAAAATTCTATTTTATCTTTTTTGTTCTTTTTTTATATTCCCCTTTTGTGCTCTCGATATTTAAATTGTTATTTCTTGTATAAATATCATGCCTATGGGCCCACATGTAAATACTTTATGTATAACAATTTGGGTATCAAGAGTATAAGAGAAATTACAGGTAATCATTTATGATAAGATTTTCGTTGTATTATATTACTATATTCCATGGATCACGGTGGTTTGGGTCGGGTTTTAAGCGATGATCTTAGTGGTTTTGGGTTCCCCCGAGGGAACGATCACCGTCCGTTCTTTTGAACGGGCATGAAACGGGGTATCGAGCAATGTCAATCACACACAGCTTGCAAGATTTAAATTCTTAGAAGCCCAAAAATAGGACAAGGGTGTTGAAAAAAACATAAAAGACTTCATATAAAAATCTAAAAGTACACAAAACATGAAAATTTTTCCATGATGTATTCATATGTTGGGGGTACCAAAAGTTCACACAAAAAGCAAGATTACATAATCATAGAATAATTCCTTACACAACATAGAATCCACGAAATGACAACAAAAGAAGAGAATAGTAGAGTAAAAGGAAAAAAAGAAAGAAGATAGAATTCCATAGCACATCCCAAAAGAAAGAAAAGAAAAACAACAATTCCATCAATCTTCATCATCAGTCGTCATCTAAGTCGATGACCTCCTCCACTCGAGATCTTGAGTTAATTGTTTTTTTGAATCAAACCAGGTGACAAACCATATCTTCAAGGTACCTCAGCCCTGCCCTATCCCAATCCGTTAATCTAAGCATCATGTCCATGACCATTTAGCCCGGGTTTTTCATGTGCCTATGGCAAAGTTCCCCGACCCCCCCTATCCTTAACTCCCACAAGCCCGAAAATAAAGGTAAAAGGAGAGGTGGAATTGCTCAGGGGACCCATCCCCCATCTCACATCCACATCTATATCCTCCTCCTCGGGGATATAGTCCTTGTCATCCTCCTTATCATCAACCTCCTCCTAGGCTACCTCCCCCACTACTGGCTCCATCAGATGGATTAACTCCATCTTATGTAAGATGCCCTGGGCAAATCTGTCCGAGGGGGCACTAACCTCACCCTCGAGGTCCACGTGAAAATACTCAAAGATCTTGATTAGTGACCGAGAATAGGGGTAGTTACCATCTGCGGGATGAGCTGCATGGTACTCCATCATCTTCATAATCACGTAAGGAAGGCACAAGCGTGGACAACCATTCAGAGCAGTGTAGAGGCAATAGGCCACATATGCAGCTATGAAGTTCACTTGGTTCTGGTGCCCAGCACGTGGAAGCAGGTTGAACTGAGCCAAGTGACTAAAGACTCTAACCTCGGCATGGAAGGATGTCTAAGACTCGGGTCAGGCCTAGCTACCACAGATGGTCCGGTAGAGATGCTTCTGGAAGTCCTCACTCATATGGGGACCCAAGGCTCTACCCCTGAGAGGGCAATAGTACCATATACCCTCCAATAAGATGCTTAGGATCTCCGTTAGCAAATCAATGCGAAGCCTGATGTTCCGACCCTTTACTCAGCTATTGAGGGTATACATCCGATCGTCGTAGACCACCTCTAGATAACATGGATTCCCAATCAAGGGCTATGAATCACTCGAGTAGTCGAACTCGAACAAAATCCCCTGTCACAACTGATTTCTCCATCACACGGGTTTTAAATTCCCCCAAGAGCGGTAGTTTAAGATCAAATACATTGTCATCATAACCCTCGAACCCCTCAGAGGTCTTTGCCCCAAGCCGAAGCGAAGAACTGAAGCAGAACCCCTTTTCTTCCTACTGGCTTCCCGTTTTCTAGTGAGGAAGTTCCCCTTTCCCTTTTTAAGGGAAGATATCCGTAAAAGATTGGGAAAGAGTATGTAAGAAAACCATAAGGTGAAAAAAAAAGGGAAATTGTAAAACAAAGAATGAGAGTAAAAGAAATGACATGCAAGAGAAGTGCAAAGGAGCAATGCATGTAGTGACAAATGAGGGAGAAAAACCCAACAATTTTAAATGCTATTGACATAATGAAACTATATGTGAAAGGTAAATGGCAAGTACCATATGTGGATAAATGAACATTATAGAACTGTGTTTGAGGTAATACACCAATATAAGACAAGAAATAGAGACATTATTTAAGGCATGGATACACAAAATACCAAGGTTCCCTATCATTTGAAGAAATTGAAAAATTTTCCCCAAAAGAAGAGTAAATGGAAAATTTCACAAAGAGTAGCAAAAACCTAGCATATCAAATCCCTTTTAGGAAAATTTGTTGGCAATAACATATGAGGAAAGGTTTAAATTCATGAAAAATGTGGGTAATCAGCATATTGAGGTCAAATAAATGAAAGCCCCAAAATTTCCCCAAGAACACTAACCTAGACATGGGGAAATTCATGCCAAAGTGTGAAAAGTGACGCATATGTACAATGTAGCATTCCTACCACTAATGTGTAATCAAATATGAGTGATTAGACTCATTCAATTTTAATTGTGCAAGCAAGAAAAGGAAAAGGGGAAAACCCTAAAACAACAAAAAATTTGGGAAGATAGGTTTATCAAATGCTAGATATGACATATATGGAGGATTAACGTATAGATTCATAAAGTATGTATCACATTCACATGCTACATTCAATTTTGTTGGAGAAAATCATGAGGAAATGAAGTTTTTGATGTTATTGAACTAAAGTAACCGAAATCTCAAAGGAGAAGGAGAAACCTACTTACTTGATAGGGAGAACTATTTGAGGAGCTTGAAACGAGTGGGGGCATGAGTGGGGCTTGCAAAGCCCCAGATCCTTCTTGGATGCCTGGGGTTTTGGAGAAGAGGGGGAGAAGGGGGAACAAATTTTTAAAAAAATAAGGCTTTTTCCCCTTTAAAAATAAAAGGGGAAAGGGTTTAAGGTGCCCCCCCGGTCATGAAAATGACCCACCCAGTAAAACCCCACGGGGGTTTTTTGGGGAAAAAACCCTTTTTGGGGATTTGATTTTCAAGCCTTGTAAAACCCATTCTTATATGAATTATGAGTTGAGGGCAATTAATTTAAACATGCCTATGTGAAATAAGTGTGATACCTTTGGAAGTCAATGCGGAATGCGTTATGATGATGAAATGCATTAAAATTTGAATTGGAGGCATGAGGGATATGATTTTGTGCTTACATGAAACGAATGTGGCACTAAATTGTACCAAATCTTGATGCAATCTAGGTACAAAGCATCATGGTACGATTAAATGGGAAAGAATGCAAAGGGGCCCCACGTGGCCGCCATGTTGACAACCACCAAACCCCTCAGAAACTCCCCACAGTGAGTCCTAGAAAGAAGAAAAGTTGAGGGCTCAAAACCCTAAGATTCCGGATCCCCCCCGTTATTATCCTAATGATGTTGGTTTATCCAATAGTCGAAAAGCTTTCCCAAAAGAACAACTATCCAACAAGCAGACTTTCATGAATGATGTATAACAACAATTGCCCCCTATGTATATGGGTAAAGATCCTCGGGGGTTTTCCCATAAGATCCTCATGTTGTCCCCAAAGGTTGGAGTCCAACGGGTGCCCCCGCACCGCCTGCTGAGACACAAGGAGTGCATTCCCCAGACCATCACAGACCAACCAGAGATACTCCACCTAGGGTTACTCCACAGTTTCCCTCCTCATGGCACCCTCCATAAAGGTGCCCCCCCGACTAGTATTCCCCATTACCCTCGATATCCACAAACCACTTCCAAGATCGGTGGAATCTTTTGGGCACTTGCCACCTATCTTCACCAAGGTGGGTAGTGATCCTCGAGTGATCGGTGAACCCAATAAAGGGAAAAAGATATTTGAGGTGGTAGAATGTAAACCTCAAAATCTCACCTATGTCAAGTTAAATTAAGAAATGAAGCTGATTTATGGTAAGGTTTTAAGTCTATTTTGGTGGCAACTCATCCGAATCGATTGGGAACAGAAAGGAACTGTTTATCAAACTATTACCCCCCTTTTAAAGATCGAAGGAAATAAATTTTTAGCTTTGATTTGGGAAATAAGTTTGCCCTTTGAACCAACAAAATTGAGCAATTATTCTACTTCCCCTCCACACATGAAAAAGAGGAAAAGACAAAGAAATTTTTTGGGCTAAAAGTGTCTATTGACACAATTTTGGGGGCCATGGACTTGACTGATTTTGCTCAAATTGTCCAGAAGGCCAAGACTATAGAAGACAAGTAAAAGGGAGAGTCCACTACCACACCTAGACTTTGAAGAGACCCAAACCCCTATCGACATGCAACCCGAGCAAGATTTTTTGGGGGTAGATAATTATGGTCCATTCTATAAAAAATTTCTATAGGTCATTGGATGACATACCCCAACCAGCCAATAGACTGTGTATACCTCTTTTCGCCAAACACAGAAAAGGCTCGGGCTCCACACCCACCTCTCCCTTGCTATTTAGGGCCGACAGAGGGCCCTAGTACCAGCTAGCCCCCAATTTTTCCCATTCACTTAGGCATTTTGCAAAGGATTGTCCCCATTTTTGGGGTAATTAGCTTCCTATTCATAGACCCGCCTTGACTCATGGTGATCCACCTCAAGGAAGAATATATGCATTATCAGCTGAAGAGGTTAAGGCAAGCCCCAATGTGGTAGCAGGTACCCTATCTATCTCAGGTATACTAGCTTATGTATTATTTGATTCTGGTGCATTGCATTCTTTTACATCTAAAAGATTTGTTAGAAAGATTGACATGATAGAGAAAGTAAATTGATTGTTAGCACACCTACGGGTAAGGTAGCACAATTGAATGAAGTGTACGGGCCATGTTCCATTGAAGTTGAAATAGGTGGGAAGAAGTTGGATGTCCAATTTATCAAATTTAATATGCAAAATTTTGATGTTATATTGGGCATGGATTGGTTATCTATTCACCAAGAAAATATCATGTGTGCCGAGAAGCAAATTAAAGTGGTGAGTGATGATGGTAAAGAGCTTATGTATCAAGCGGATAAGATAAAACGACTTAGAAAGATTCTTATCCCCAAACAAAAAATTAAGGGAAGATAGATGTCGGGCTACCTAGTTTAAAAGAAAGATGTAGAAGCAAATGTCACACCATTAGGGGAAATTTGAATGTATTTGGGAGAATTTCCGATGTCTTTCTAGATGATCTAACCTACCGACAGGAGTTAGAGTTTGCCATTGATTTGTTTCGAGGGGCCCCAAAAGGGTTCAAAACTCCTATAATGGCATAAAGAAAGTTAAAGGAAACTAATTGCAATATTTGTCATACACCAAGTGTTTTCCTTCGGGTGCCCGCCTGCTTTGTCAAGAAGAAGGAGGGGAGTTTATGTGCATCGATTTTTGAATTTGGAACAAGTTGACCATCAAGAATGGGTATCCTTTGTCAGCATAGATGACATTTTTCAATTGTAAGGTGCTAAAGTATTCTCCAAGATTGATCTTAGATATGGTTACTAGACTCAAGATAAAGAGCAAGGACATACCCAAGACGGTTTTTAGGCCCCGATATGGTCATTATAAATTTTAGTGCTGTCTTTGGTTTAATCAATGCACCAAAGAGCTTTATGGATCGATGAATGGGTATTTTATGATGTTTTTAAAAATTGGATGACCGCCGATGACATCTTAATATACTAAAAAACAAAGAAGAGCATGCACAACACTTGAGAATGGTATTTCAAAGATTGAGAGAAAAATATTTTGCAAAATTCAGCAAGAGTGAATTTTGTTGAAAAAAGTTGTTTCCCTAAGGCATAGTGTATGAGAATGAGATCAAGTTGACCGGAAAGTAAAAGCAAGAGTGGAACTCCCAAAATGCCACGAAATCAAAAGTTTATTATTGGGGAAACTACTAACGATTCATTGAAAATTTTTTCTAATCACGCCCAATGACTAAGTTGACCGAAAAGGAGGAAATTTGAATGGTGAAAGGGGGGAAGACAGCCAGAACTAAAGAAATGATTGGTATCAACCCTGTAATCGACGATACAAGGTACCGGAATGAAACCACACGGATGCCTCCATAATTGGGTTAGGTTATTTTGCAATACGGCATGGTAGTGGCGCATCTAGACAATTGAAGGAGTATGAGAAGAACTAACCACCATGATCTAGAGTTGGTGGCGTTTATTTTCCTTGAAGATCGCGCCATTTTTTATAAAAAGTAGATATTCAGGATCACAAAAGTCTTAAGTACTTCTTCACTCAGAGGGATCTGAACATGAGATAGAGGAGATGGTTAGAACTCATGAAAGATTGACTGTGACATACAGTACCATCCAAGTAAGGCTAATGTGGTGGCTAATGTGTTAAGCCAAAAAGTTCAAACTCTATCACTTGCTTATTTGGCCACCAGCCCACAACTTAAGTAAGAAGCCATGTTGATGGATGAAAAAATTTTAAATGAAGGGTCTACCTTAGAGCTTGATCAGCAGCCGAAGGATATTAGGCGTTTTCCATATCTTTACGGCCCACAAGTACAACCATCATCTTTATGATATAATCATGAAACAACCTATAGATCCCGATT
>JAJSZK010000650.1:0-13744 GCA_022985045.1 Macadamia tetraphylla | reverse complement strand
AATGGAGGCCAACGAGGTGGCTAAACCCCTAGGCCTATCAGAAGTGGTTGATTGACGTTAACATTGCTTCATTTCAGGTCGGCTCGGATGATGCCATCTGGTTCATCCTGAGTAAGATGCCAGGCTACAATTTGACGGACTATAAGTAGCGCGTTCCCGCAATGCTACATCGGTGCAACTTGGTGGCTTGATCAACGTTAGTGAAGAGGTGACCCGACTCAAAGGATATCCAAGTGACGAGCTAGGCCCGTGGATTAGCCCCCCGAAATTAGCCTTGTATATATATTTTATATAGATGTCTCCATTGGGAGTGATGTACTTTGAGGGCTTTTTTCCCTTTTTTGATGAATGAAAAATTTGTTTTGATGTCTTCATCTCTCAGCATTCTTGTGCTTCTTTCTTTATTTTCTTGTACTTTGAGCTGACTCGAAATGAGTAACTGTTGGAAGAATAAGGATTAGTACAGCTATCTGAGTGTGGCTCCGTTCCCTAGCTGAGCTTGAAATTGATCTTCCATGTCTAGTTTATGAGCTCTTATGGTGTCAAGCCTGTGCCTAGCCATAGGGGTGCAGCTGGGGCTCGATCTTAGGGAATGCCGAGCTTGGGCTCGGTATTTTGAGGTGCCAAACCTAGGTTTGGTCTTTAAAGGTAGGAGATTTAAATTTTTCCGAGCTTGGGTTCGATCTTTGAGTGTGCCGAGCTTGGGCTAGGTCTTAGAGTGTGCCGAGCTTGGGCTCGATCTTTGAGGTGCCTTGTGTTAAGGTCTTTTGTAGTGCCTGTTGTAACCCGATAGTCACTGAGAGGGGGGGTGAATCAGTGAGTCCAATTTCGATCCCTAAAAACCTGTCCGATGTTTAGCCAAGAAAAACCTGATATATGCCTGTTTCCCAAAAATATACACACTCACCTCTCATAGGCATTTCCCAAGTATGTACACCCATTCCACATTCCACGCACTTCAATATAAAATGTAAACAACAAGCACCCAAACCGGGGTTTTACGAGGTTCGCATTTATACATCCCAGTAGTCCCCGAAAGGCTTCCCTACTCAATACACTATTTTTGATTGCCCCATAGTCGAGCACCCACACCCAATTTTCTCAAGCCAAAGTGAGATGGCACTCGAGTGCTGATACAATGTGTAGCACCCACTCAGGAGCACTCCCCCCGGTGCTTAGCACCCACTAAGCACACAATAAATAAAAAAATTGGGCTTATATCAATGCCCTAGTTAAGCCTTGCCTAGCAAATACATCAACAACTAGCTAGCATGTTTAGTTCATCCACAACTAACCTAGCATGTATACATTCATCCACAACTAACCCTAGCATACATACATGCATATAATATAAAATCAAAGGTTAGAGAATCTCACAACCATTGCTGGATGAAAACTTTTTGACAAGTTTGGTGCTCACCCTTCTCTCTCCTTGGCTTTTTGCTTTCAAAGCAAACACACCCTTCTTTCTTCTCTTTGGCTTTGAGTTAATGTACCATTAACACACTTCAACCACCTTTTTAGCTCCTTTAATGGCCTAAGAACATTTATCATCAAGTATGTATGTTCATTCAAGGACCAACAAAGAGGGGGAAGCTTCTCCTGCAAAACCGTAGCCTTCTTTCACTCCAAACTCATTTTTCTTGCTTCCATGGTGTAGGGCTTGAAAAAACGAAGAAGCTACAACTTGGTTCACCCAAATTCGAGTTAAAATGAGGGAGATATGACCATTTGAAGTTGAAGCAATGAGATAGCCTGAAATGGAATATTCGGGAGTGAGGGCTACCCCTTTCAGAAAGGGGGCAAACGCCGTAGATCTCATCAAGGAGAATCTCTTAATATAGACCGTCCGATTAAAATAACGGATAGTAAATCTCAACCACAAGATTCGAATAAAATAGTCAACTAATGACATCATGATGAGGGGAAAAATGCATTTTTTTTATTGATCTATGATTGGTTCATTTTCCGGATTTTAAGGGAGCTTGTCTTCCACTCACAAAAGTGAAAGACTTATTGACCGTTGGATCTGAATCCTCCATGTTGGCTTTAATCAGATTTTATGAGATCATTAAGATTGGAATCTTTTTATTTTTTATACACGCAAAACACACCAACATCCCTTGATAAGGTGTTAGTGCATCAAAATTATGCACATAAGCAATCAAATCCTACACGCAAGCATCTATCTCGTCCATGTTAGCGCAAAACCCGACCTTTGGGATGGGCATCAAGCCTATGTGGTCGAATCTTGACCATCCATTTCATTTCCCCTTTCTCCTCTTTATTACAATCAAGCCCCCGCCCCATATATTTCAGTGCTTAAAGCCCCCTTGCAACTCAAACCTTCAAAATCTTGAAATTACACAAAAGCCTTTCAAATTTCAAAAATAAATTCTGAAAAATCCACCCAACACCGAGAGCAACGGATGGATTTTCGGTTTGGATTTTCGAACCGACTTTATGGAAACACTTATAACCTTTTCATACGATATCCGATCGAGATGAAACGAAATGCGTTGGAACCGTAACTAGATGCTCTACGACTTTTCAGAAGAATAAATCATCTGAATCATCCATATAAAAAGACAAAAATGCCCCTATACCTTTCCAATGACGTATCTTTCTCATACAGAATCGGAACGCGATGAAATCAGAACCGTTGGAAAGATTGTATTTTTTTCGTATTATTACATGGAGAACACTTCCTTTAAAAATTTCATCTTCAATGCCAAATTGCCCTCGACTACCACAAATACCATAACTTCTTCATACGGTATTGGAATGCGACAAAATCAGATGCACTGGACTAGATAAATTACAATCTATATTTTTTATGAAGAAACGATCTTCCAAAAATGTCATTTTCACTGTCAAAAATACCCTCGATTGTAAATAGGCTAATTTTATCAGTTTTGACCCAGACACCCGCACCACCTATTAATGATGTATTAAACCACTCCATGCATACCAAGTTTTATCTCATCGGTGACACGGACACCCATGTCATCATTTTCATTTACGCCACCCAAACTGACCACTTCATCACCGTCACATGGCTGAGTTGCCAACAAGGACAACCATAAAACAATAATCTCCCCCTTTGGAGTTGTTGGCAACCATCTCATCACTAAGTTGCCAACAAGGACAACCATAAAACAACAGTGCCGAGCCTAGGCTAGGGCTTGCATGCTTTAGTGCATAAGGTCCTGAGGTGCCGAGCTGGGGCTCGGGCTTCTATGCCTTAATGCGTAAGGTCTTGAGGTACCAAGCCATGCTCGGGCTTGCATTCCTTAGTGCGTAAGGGCATGAGGTGCCAAGCCGTGCTCAGGCTTGCGTGCCTTAGTGCATAAGGTCTTGAGGTATTGAGCTGGGGCTCGGGCTTGTATGCCTTAGTGCGTAAAGGCTTGAGGTGCCAAACTAGGGTTTGGTCTTGATAGTACCGAGCTTGAGCTTGGTCTTAGATGCTACTTGGGCTCGATCTTAGTTTTTGTAGCAGCCCCAATCTTCGATCCCGCACCCCATCTTTATGCCTTAGTTGTTAAGGTCTTTGAGTTACCAAACTAGGGTCTGGTCTTGATAGTGCTGAGCTTGAGCTAGGTCTTAGATGTTGTCGAGCTGGAGCTCGGTCTTAGATGATGCTGAGCTGTAGCCCGATCTTAGGTGCTGCCGAGATGTAGCCCTGTCTTTATTAGTTTTTAAGGTCTTTGAGTTGCCAAACTAGGGTCTGATTTTGATAGTGCTGAGCTTGAGCTCGGTCCTAGATGTTCAGGAGCTGGGTCTTAGTTTCCCCCGGACCCCGGTCTTAGATTGCCAAAAGATCTGGGTCTTAGATGCTATCGAGCTATATCTTGGTCTTAGTTTGCTAAGTTGCTCTTAGTTTTCCAGTTGTACCCCTTTGGTCTTTATGCCTTAGTTGTTAAGGTCTTTGAGTTGCCAAATGAGGGTCTGGTCTTGATAGTGTCGAGCTTGAGCTCGGTCTTAGATGCTGCCGAGCTGGAGCTCAGTCTTAGATGTTACCAAGTTGTAGCCCAGTCTTAGGTGCTACTGAGATGTAGCCCGGTTTTTATGCCTTAGTTGTTAAGGTCTTTGTTTCCTTAGAAGAGCCAGATATTTGGGAGAAGCTTCATAGTATATTGATGTGTGGTATGCATTAGGGACAAATACATTGCTTCGAAATAAAATCTAATCTGCTCTGTGAATAAAATTGAATAACTGAGATATAGAAGCTAGGAGTTTGTCAACCTCCTCGTTGATGATGGTGTTTCGCTCAGTCGTGAAGTTCCTGCGCTTTTGCTAGACAAGCTTGAATTTAGAGTTAATGTCCAGACTATGCTCAACTACGGCCCTGGAGATGCCTGGCATGTCAGAAGCTTTCCACGAGAAAATATCAGAGTTTTCACCGAAGAAGTTCAAAATTTAATCGCGGAGTTGGGAGCTCGCGGTTGTTAGCTGAACTGTTTTTGATGGTCCCCTGGTGATTGGGAAGGCACTATTCAATGGCTGGGCTGGTCAGAGGCTTTCATCTCGGCAATCAACAATTTCTACCATACACACTAGGCTCGAACATGGTTTTTTGACAGATTTTATGAAGTTGGCATAGTATTCTCGGGGTTCCCTTTCCCCTGGTTTTACTTTCCCCCGACTCCATTGCTGGTGGAGAATTTGATTTTTATGTGCTTAGTGGACACAATCGCCCCAAGGCCATTGAGACCAGGTCGGCCAAGGATTGCATTATAGGGTGAGGCGGTCTTGGCGACCATAAAAGAGACCATGGTAGTGGCTATTTGAGCTCCCTGTCCGATGGTTACAGGTAAGTCTACAACTCCTTCTAGCTCTGGCGGCGTCAAAATCCACACTCGGGCCCCGGGCTTTTTTTAAAGGGCCCCCTTTTTTGAGCCCCTTTAAAGGCGTTGTATGACATGAGGTCAACAGAGGCTCCGTGTCCACTAGGACCTGGGGAAAGGGGGTGGTTACCACTAATTAAACCCAAACAGCTTGAGGGGCCGTTAACTTTTCCCGATTTTGTTAGAGAATAAAATGGGTGGATCCGTTCTGAGAGCTTTGACAGGTTGTTCCGTGATGCATACGAACTGCGCATGTACTTTGGATTTTTTGACTGATTCCACCGTGGGTCTGCCCATGATTGTTAGAATGGATGAACCCATGGGCTGGTTATCATAAGCGTCAGCTGGGTCCGTGGCTGGTTCCTTGGACGGCTCGGCCCTATCTCGGCTTGGGCCAGTTCCCTCCATATTTCTGCTTCAAATACTTGTTAAAGTATCCAACCTTGATGAGCTCATCAATTTCCCTTCTTAGAGACTTGCAGTCTTTAGTGTCATGCCCATGGTCTCGGTGGTATTGGCAGTATCGGTTGGGGTTCCTCTCCTCTGGTTTAGCCGTCATTGGCCTGGACCAACGAAAATACTTCTGATCCTAGATCTCTAAGAGCAAGGTTGTTCAAGAACGATCAAGTTCATATCGCTCGGGTTCATCAGTGTCAGGCGGCCGATCTGTTCTATTCTTCTTTGGCTCCCGGGAATCGTCCTTAGGCCTCAGAGTCATTTTCTTCTCCTTTTCTGACTGATCACCCCTGTTAGCTATCCCTCTGGCGGCCAGGACTTCCTCCATATTGGTGTATTGATTGCATCGTCTTAACAACTCGGGCATTGTTTTTGGTAAGTCAAGGGCCAGAGACTGGACTAGATCAGGGTGCATTACCCCGTTACACAACGTGCTATATGCCACTCCTTTCAGTAGCTTTTTACCTCTAGTGTCACCTTGGTGAATCGGGTAAGGAACTCTCTTATAGTCTCTCTCGCTCCCTGCCTCATGTTCATCACGTTTTGTGTAGTTTGCTTCTGCTCCATACTTGCTTGGAAACGTGTGAGGAACGCTCTTGTCAACTCTTCATAACTACAAATGGACCGTGGCCGCAAGTTTGACATCCATACCACACTCCTTTTTCGAGGCTCGAAGGCTCGCAGAAATGGCGTCGACCTACCATGAACCGTCAGGGCCAACGAATACAACAGATGATCATAGGGATCTGTGGTGCCATCATATCCATTGAAGATGGGTATCACAAAATTTGGGGGCAGCTCGACGTCTATCAATTCATCGGATAGTGCATTAATGGCCGGAGTTACAGTTATGTTGGTCGAGTGCCTTTGCCTCTGCATTCCTTCTACTCGCTCAATGAGGTGCTGGATGCGGCTCTCCAGGTCATCCCTTCTCTCCTCAGCTAGGAGATCCAGGGATCGGTGTGCCCTTTCACCTTTTCTGAGGCTTCTTCCTTAGCCTTGGTGACCACTAGGCCGATCCTGACCTAGCTGTGGTGCGCCTTTGGTTGGCATGATGGGCGAGTCCTGACCTCTATGGGGTTGATCTCGCCGAGCTATCCTCTGAGAGTTTTCTCGTTCTTCTCTGTGCGGATGCACTCCTCTAGTGAGTCTTTGAGGCAACAGCTTGCGTCTTCCTACCTGGGGTGGGGATCTATGGACATCATGTGTGGTGGGGATCTATGGATATCATGTGTCTCTGGGCTCCGATGAAGAGCAGAATGAAGAGCTCTCCTATTCTGGGCTGGAACGGGACCTTGCCTACGCCCCTCAGTAGGAGAGCAGGGTGGTACCGAGTGAATAGTATGTGACGTTCTAGCCAACCCCCTCCTTGCTGTTGATTTAGGGGTGACACTGTTGCCAGGAGATTCATCATTGAGTTGTTTGCAAAAGGGCCTGGGCGGGAGTTAAACTAATTGGAACGAAGCCAAGAAAAAGTATGAAGTCCCGCACTAATGTGTTTGTCGCTAACACCTGGAGGTGCAGGCTCTGCATCTACTCTTCCATGTTTGGGTGAGTTACCAGGGATGATGGGACATGGCGAGATAGCTGAGGGTTTTGTTTGCGTTGATCCCCCCTCCCCCTAGGCAACTTGCGCATCAAGCCAGGTTTGATGGGGCCCTCTTGGAGGGGTCTGTGCTGGGACATTCTCCTGCTCTGCCATTGGCGGTGAATGTGGATGTTCAAGTGGTAACTCGTGGGTGGATCTTACTCGTGTTGTCGTAGAAGAAACGACCTTCTCACTCCTTAATTGCATTGGTCCAAGGCGACTTTTTGTAATAGATTCCCACAGACAACGCCAATTTGATGCGGTAAAAATTGATCGGATGATCTTCCTCAGGGGGGCTTTAATGACCTACAGAAGAGATGCGGGAGAGTCGGGTGCCCCCAGGGGACTCTCCATCGTAAGTCGATATTTCCAAGATGCTAAGGGGCTTTTCTAGTAAAAGAAATGATTGATCCTCTATGATGGAGGCTTCCCTTTGGCATTTATAGGCTACTGATGGAGAGAGAAGGAGGGGTGTTTGTGGAGAGTCTTGTTTAGGCGTAGAGTCCTTGAGGGGAGTGGTTTGATTCTAGGAATATTTCGGGTTCCGGGCATGTTCAAAATATTCCCCATTGATCTGGAGGTGCAAGTTGTAGAGGGTGGCGCCTGATGAGGGTGTGGATAGATCGCCTCGTGAATAGGGGTTACGCCCTTGAATGTAGGGGTGGCGAAAGCATGTTTCGGAAACCTTGTTGTTGACGCCGGGCGTAACGACACGGCTCGATGGAGGCCGAGGTGGCGCGGTCGATGGGGGGCCCCAGGGGGAACCGGCTGGAGGGCCAAGGTGGCGGACGACCGATGGGGGGCCGAGGTGGTAGCACGGCTGATGAGATCGAGGTAGTAGCACGGCGATAAAGGGGGAGGTGGCGACGGCTTGATGGAGGGTCGAGGTGATAGCAGGGCCCGGAGAGAAGGTGGTAACGGCCTGATGGTCGGCCTAGCCGAGGTGACTGGTTGGCATGAGAAGAGGCCGAGGTGGCTGCTCAGGATGAGGAGAGGCCGAGGTGGTTGTTCGGCATGAAGAGAGGCCGAGGTGGCTGCTCAACACGAGGAGAGGCTGAGGTGGCTGCTCGGCACAAGGAGAGGCCAAGGTGGTGGGTCAGTCTTCTGTTCAGGTTTGCATACACGCTTCAGCCATACTGAGGAATGGGACATATTTTGCCTCATCAGAACCTGATCTCCTTGCCTCCTCTTACACATAACAAGGTGAGCGGTTTCCATTTTCTCCAACTAGACTCGTTCAAAGTACGTGTCCCCTAACCCTATAAAAATGAAAGCCAATAGGGCTTCTCATTCATTCTTCCCTTCCCCCCCCCCCCCCTCCCTTTTTCTATCAGTTTTTTTTCATTAAGGACGGGTATCTAGACTTTCAGCATGACTAATCTCGCGGAACCATCCCTTTCATCAGTTGCAGTTGGCACAAACTGTTACAAGAGAGTAACCCATCCTACATTCAAAAACCCATACATTTCAGAATTTAATCCTTCCCTTCTGTCTCTCTATCTTCTCCTTCCAATTGAGCATGTCTCAAACAAAGGTCTCCTTCTCCAAATGGAGCTTACTATGGTCCTCCTATCCCTCCTCAACCTCAACCACTTCATCACAGACACCCAAATTATGGTTTCCTTGCCACTGTCATTAAGTTGATCTTTGTCATCGTGATCGTTATCGGAATCACTACATTCATCTTCTGGCTCGTTGTTCGTCGTACCGATGTTAAATTCTATGTCACAACCACAGAGCTCGCCCAATTCGAGCTCATCAATGGCAGTACCCTCAATTACAACCTTTCATTGAACATGACTGTAAGGAACCCTAACAAGAAGATTGGTGTTTACAATGATAGTCTTTATGCTACAGCTTCCTATCAAGGAGAGAGGTTCTCTTGGGAGTTCCTGGAACCTTTCTATCAAGGTCATAAGAACACAACTATGCTCCCAGTGGTGTTCCGTGGGCAGTCCTTGCTTGTCCTATCAGGTGATGAGATTACGAGTTTTAAAGAAGACAAGAAAGCTGGGTTTTTCTACATTGAAGTGAAGCTCTACACTTGGATTAGATTCAAGATTGGATCAGTTAAGACTAAGCACTATTGACCAGACATTGAATGCGATTTAAGGGTTCCCTTGGCTTCTAATGGAACCATTGCTGGAGTATTTGAGAGTACAAGGTGCGATGTGGATTTCTAATGGTCCTATGTCCCTCTGGATTCTGGAGTGTAGACATCTCTTTATCTCATTGATTCATTGATTCATCACATGCTTGTTGATTTTTCAGTTATGGTCATAATAATAAGTTGGTGATGTTCTGTGAAAGTAAATGGTATTTTCTTCACTATCAAATAAACTGGGACTAAATTTAGAAGGATGGTAATTCTTAGACCACATATTTCACGTGGTTACCTTTGGGAGAGAGAGAATTACATGGGGGTGGCTCATGGGATGGAGGGCCTACATCATCTTCCCGATAAAACTTCCAGTTGCGTCTGTTTTTTCTCCCCATTTTTCTTGTATCATTCTTCTTCTTCTTCTTCTTCTTCTTCTTCTTTTTTTATACTTAATTACATTCAATAATTGAAAAAATATATATAAAAAATATATATATATATATATATATATATATACAGTCGTGCTAGAAGGTCAAGCTGAGTTAGGCTTGTAAACAGTCAGACCGGGGTCAGGTGACCGTCGAGCTTATATCATGCACTATGTACAAAAGATTATAAATGGTCCGAGCTTGAGCCCAACATCTTTATTAATCGAGCCAGTCTTAGTCAGGTTTTAAATGGGTAGGCTTATTCGGGCTGTTGGGCTAGGCTTGAAATTGACACCCCTACCATTAGGGATTAACATCCCAACTCAAGAAAGGGTGGCCAGAGGTGGATGGTATGAGAGGGGGGATAACATGATGTACACATTCGATGGGAGGAGAATCGAACAAGCGACCTCTACTTGGATTGAGACAAGCACTTTGCTGCATTAGCAATCACTATCATGCCAAGAAATGCTTCACCAAAGAAACAAAAATAATGTAAAATTATCATGGAAAAAGGGGGAAAAAAAAAATGAGAACATGGATATGTTGTCGACGTTTGGCAGAACACCCCAATTGATTTGGCCATGTGGCTGGCAATATGGCAACTAGAAAGTGTATGAATGGGTATAGAGTCCCTCATGGATTAGTCGCATGTCAAATTTTGTGGTAAAAAAAGATATGGCCCACTTGTAGTCACTTAGCTCAATGTATTTTGGACGGTTTAATTAGTTATGGTTCATATTTTGACTTTCTAACAATATTTTATCATTACTCTTTCTCCATGTATAAAACTTATACTGGTCTAAAAATTTTATGACTTCATAGGAGATGGTGAGGGACAAATACTACAAATTTGAGGAAAAGTGGATTGTCTCATGTTAAATATTAGGCAAAAGTTGTCATTCACCAATAAAGTGAGAAGAATTCCCATTCCACTAGTGAGATGACCATAGGATGGGTTTCTTGATCTATCACAAACTCTCACACCCTATTATATATGGTCGAACTCCCCCCATGGCCATCCAACAATACCAATCCCATGGTCAAGGGATTCTCTCTTACAGTGGGTGTGGAAAAACTCGGTCCTAGATGCAATTAAATATCTCATTAATAATGGTTCTACTATCAGATTATGGTTCGAAAAAATTGGCATCCTAGTGGAGTTTTTCTTAATGTTTTTTATGACTTTGAAAATGAAATTCCCTAAGCATATAGGCCTCAATTGAGACACCAGGCTCCCTCAGCCTTCGCAATTAAGTTACTAAAGTTTTTGTTTACACCTTTCATAACCATTCTTCCATGAAAGAAATTCTTCACTACTTTTGGGGAAATTTGGGGTTCCAAGTGTTGCTATTGTTGGCAACAGTATGAGGGTTTTTGGGTTGATAATGTTATGAATTATGGGTTCATTATGTGTTCAAAATTTGGGTTCAATCTTGAACCAATTAGATTGAATCAGTCCTAGTAATCCGTTGAATATTTGGATTGAATCTCATTGGATAAGCAAGGTAGTTTGATGAGGTAAGCAAGCATTATGTAAAATGGGTCTTGTAACCTCTTCGATTAAAAAATTAATTACAATAAGAGTTCTAATATAACAATAAGCGTATCCCAGCACCAACAACCTCTTGGTTTTGATATAGTATAACCCATAGAATCAGCGAAGCTCATGGTTGATGAATTAATTGGAGATGGGCTCGGTTTAAAGAAAAATAAATTGAGTTTTATTATAACTCTTAAAGCTCATGGTTGGTAGAGTATTCCAAGTATAAAAGATTAAGAAGGGATTGGCTCTATGCATGGGTAAATTACAGCAAGGTTTAAGGGAGTTAGAGATAAACAAGGTTGCAGGATTGGAGACTACAGATTGGTTCAAATCTCTTAGTTCAGATTAGGAGTTAAAGCGATAGAAATCAACGAGAATTCAGCAAGGTCTCTACAGTAGTTTTATTTGAAGGTGGACTCTAGATTTAATGGGATCCTTATCTCATTCATTGCAGCAATTGCCAAGTGTTGAAATCAGCCAGGAGAAGAAAGTGAAGCTATTACAAAGGGGGCTATTTCTTGTGCGAGCAGTAGTCCTAGAAAGAAGTGAGTACAGCAAGAGTCCGCCACTTGTTTAAGAATTAAATTAATAGGAAGTAAATATCAGATTGGTTTCTATCTCACGCACATGGACAATAGCAAATATAGAGAGCCCAAGATTGAATAAAAGTATAGGGGATTAAGACCTCTATTGATGTCTCGTGCAATATAAAAGAACCTCTTGGCGAGAAGAAAAAAATCTCCCTTTTCCAACATAATAGAATCGAGAGGGAGAGAAGCAACTTGAGAGAGAGATCCTAAAGGCTGATATGTTGATGGTTTGAGCGTGTTTTTCTCCTTCTATATGTCAACCAAGCAATCATCAATGGGATTACATAAGCTAAGGTAATCCATATTTGAAATCCCTATTTTATGTTCTAGAGTTTGTTATTGTTAGAAACTCTAAATCAATGATGTATTGGGTTAGGAATTTTATTTTTTTGATTTAAAAATTATGATCCTAACAACTTGGGGCTTGTTTGGGATGTGGGGTAATTGCCCTTGTCTGATTGCATCTCAGATTGAAGTAGGGACAGGTTTGGGAAATTACGAAACCCTATATACGTATTCCTCTGTGGATGTAGGCACTTTGGCCGAACCACGTATATCTAGTGTTATTGTTTCACATTTATTTTCTACATATATTTGAAGTGCGTGTTGTGCAGAGTGATGGGACATTGTGCTGTAGACTCAACCACATTGTGGTGTGAGGTGGATGTGTCATTGTTTGCGTGATTGGTAATTACAGGATTGCCCTGACCAATTTAGAATTTGAAAATTTTTTGAAACCATCATTCCCCCCCCCCTGTCAACCGGGAACATCAACGACTTTTATGTCCCCCCACAATAGACTAGCAAAAAAGAAAACCCCGGAAGCTATCTGGAATGGGAGAACTATCCTGGTCCAAGTTGAAAACTCCCTTTCTTTTAATCTCTCCATCTTTAGGAATGGAAACTAGCTCTCCCGGTCCAGATGGCCAATAAGATTCTGATCCGAGATAACCATCCATCCTCCTTCTCCATCTCCCTATCATGCTTTTACTCTTTCTGATTTTGATAAAATTATGAAAAAAAAAAAAAAAATTAAATTACGATTGCCACATTTCAACCATTTCAAACGAGACTTCTTTGCCTAAACTTTTTCATTGGACTCTAAGGCTTTCATATGCTTTTGCTTAGCTTTTGGTTCCCTATCAAAGAGGTCATCATTTAGATCAACCGTTTCTATCAATTCTTGAATATCATCAAGCTGGATTTGAGTTCTTTCCACCTCCGCATCAGCATGACTGAAAAACCCCTCTTGCCAACACCTTCGACTCCCCTTTTAGTTTTTTAAGTTTAAGACAAACCCTAACAAGAAGGATACCTCTAACAAGAACATCCTAAGAAGCTTGCACTAGGCTACAAAAATCGGCGTATCCAATTCAAAATCTTTTCATGCGAAATGGAGCATTCTTACGGTTTGGGATCAACTTGCTCGCTGAAACAATAGATGACTGATTAGAGGTGGGATGGGAAAAAACCCTCTCGTAGCAATCATGGAACCTATACAACCAAGACAAGTTACAAAAACTCCTATCCAAGGCGGTCTTTGCATTTCCATTCTTTCTATTGTTACTGTTGGAAATTAAGTTTTAAAAGATGATCAAAATAGTCTTTCAAATGTCTTTTTGGATTTAGCTTTTCCCCTCAAAAGTGTCTTTTCTATTCTATCTTTAGCACTTGTGGAGTTGTAATAAGCTAAGACAACTCACAAAGTTTAGTCCTACATTGGTTTGGGAGGAAAGAAAACTTGAGCATATATATAAGATTGTAATTTAAGGGTGCAAGCCCTTTTGGAGAGGAACTCTCCCTTATCATGTGTGTGTGTGAGGGTTTCCTAAGGTGCTTTTGAATTGCGTGCCAAACTGAGCCTAACTGGGTCGGGTGTGGGTTCAAAAAACCTATTTTTTATTAGTTGAAACTTTTGGGTCCAAAAGTTCATGTTTTGAGTTTGAATTTCAAATTCAAATAGGCACACCATTACACACTTTGTCCTAAGGGACACATTGGTTTATGTACTTATATGAACCCGTTTGTCAATGTACATACGTATTTGTATATGTACATGTATGTCTCAATACATGTACCTTTCCATGCATAGAGTCCTAACTGTATACGTATGGGTACCTGTACAGGTATACCCATTCATATACAGAGGCATATCATCTATAAATAGTTGTTTATTGGTTATACAAAA
>JAJSZK010000065.1:0-24543 GCA_022985045.1 Macadamia tetraphylla | reverse complement strand
GCTACGCACCCTTGCCAACAGGGGTTGAGGTGTTGGATAACCCATTGTTGTAGGTTTGATGAGCCTTTCCGAAGTGCTACTCCCACGGTACGATGTGATTGTTATTGGAGGCAGGAACCTATTCGGCGTGGCTGATGTGTTACCGATGCCGTGACTGCTAGGAGGGGGTCATCAGGGGTTTGCTGGGTGACCCATGGATGCATACAAGGATCGACAGGCTTCTAATCATGACTAGGGTTTGTATCATTGCGTAGTCGATGTCGTTTCAGAGATGAGGGATACAGCCTAATGCACCGTAGTAGCATTTACCAGACTTAGTTTGTATTATTAGGTGGATAATAAATAAATGAACTACATCATGAGCATCATGGACTATGTGTTTAATTTTTAAAAATATGCATCATAAATTATTACTACTATCGTCTTGCTTGGATGTGTTTGACCCCACCCCTCACTGAGCGAGTTGGAAAGCTCACCCCACAGATACACTCCTTTTTAGATGATGATGCAGGTACCATCGTGCCAATGGTGGGTGACCCAGTATCTTCTTGGTTGGAGTATGGGATGAACAATTGGTGGATGCCAGAAGCGGAGGAGCATGATCAGGACTATGCTTCGATCACTGTGCTTACGTCGTACCGTGAGATTGTACATCATATTTTGATACTTTTGGATATAGCTGTGGGTTATATATTTTATTGAGATTATATTAAATGTCATGGATGAATGTAACAGAATAACTCGATTATTGCTATTATATTACCATTAGATGTTTTTTCCATTTTACTTATAATTCTGCTACTATACTTTGATTTTGCTGCTTATGTTGGTTTGTGATGTGGGATTGTGAAAATGTTAAGGTACTACTATCAAAGATCCTGGTAGGTTTATAAGATAGGTACATGTCTTACTCACACTGCCGGTAGTCCTAATAGTAAGTTGGGTCTACTGGGAGTGGGGTGTGACAGCTATGGTATCAGAGCGCGATGCACTGCCTTAACTCACAATCTCAGCCAAACCATGATTTTGAGGAAATTAGGATTGAATAAAAATATCAAGACAATAATAATAGAAATTTGCACAATTAGGAGACAAGTATAGGTGTTAAATCCATTTCATTATAATAAAGAATTTAAATACACAGCTTACACTTTCATAAGAAAAATAAAGTACTGAAAGCAGGAAATCCTAACTAGCCTAAGTCTAGGAAATTAAACAACTGAAACAAATGACATAATCTAAAAGTTCAACTAGACCTAAAAACATCAAACTCAAATAAAGACATAAAAAGGGAAATCCTAAAAGCTACAGTGGCAAATATGCCACTACTCTTGCTGCCGCTGCTGCTGGTACTACCCTTGGCCTTGAGCCTGGTTCGGACCATGCGTTCCTGGAGGAGGCACCGGAAGACCGAGATGGAAGACCATTGCCTGCATCTGTGCCTCTAGGGAGGCCACTCTATTGTCCATAAGACAATAGGTCATGTCCATACTCTTGAAGTGACTGTCCATACTCCTCATTAGTGGCATAGTGGTATTTAGACAGGCCATAACATCATTGAGACTATAAGGCCTCGCATCCCTAGTGCTCTAAGATGAAGAAGCCGCCATAGAGCCCATGGCCTAGGGATCAGGTGGTGGAGCCCCATTGACCCCAGCAGCTTCTCCTCCTGCACCACCAAAATCATCGGCACCGCTACCCTCTACCTCGCTAGGCTGTTGACCTTCTCCTGGAATAGGAGTCACCTCCTGTAGATCTTTGGTCATCTTCCTCAGAGAATCTTGGTTGAAGTCTGTGACCTCTTCACCCAAGTGTGCCTCACCCTCCAAGTCCATCGTAAAGTGGCGAAAGATGTCAGTCAATATCCTCATGTAGCATAGGTTCCCTACTCGGTGATCCTACCCTTCAGACCGAGTTACCATGGTCCATATTAGGAGGTAAGGAAGACGTATATGCGCCCCCATGTACACACAGTATGTCATATAGGCTTGCAGGGTGGATACCTCATTATAATGTCCACAGGTGCGGAGGACATTCAGCTGAATCGCATGGCAGACAACCTTTGGAGTAAAAAAATAGTTGACTAAATGATTCCATCCCTTGGCTCCCTTATTCAGCATGTCATTGATCTCCTGGAAGGTATCAAGACTCTGAAATTCATATGCCAGAGTTTGAGGTGGACAGTACACTAGATCACCTACATTGCTAATCATCAAAATATTTGCCAGCTGCCCTATATCAAAGGAGATCTCCACCCCCTTCACATAGGAGGTGATCTGCATCTCTTTGGTACCCCGGTTCACACATTCCATGTTGGAGTAGAATAGCCTGACCAAGGTGGGGTAGTAGTATCTGTTGGGTTTCAGGATGTGGTACCACCCGATCTCCTCAAACCGTTGACAAAGGCGGAACACGCGGAAGTCATTGGTCCTCACATAGACTCCTTAGTCTACATTATGGCACTCAAATAATTCCCAGCGGTCTCGCTCAACCATAGAGCAGAACAGAATTGGGTTGAACTGCTCAACGGCATCTTGCTTCTCTTGTATAAGAGCACGTCGGGTATGTACACAATGTCCAGACATCATTGCAAGATGATTCCTAAGGATTTGGAATGGAAAACCTAGTTAGATGGATGAATGCAAAACTCATAGAGAAGAAAATCACAAAAACTAGGTTACAGAGAGGGAAAACATACCTTGGATGCGAATGTGGCACCGATCGATTACAAAATGGGGCGAGAAAGGTAGGGAATGGGTACCAAAAGACTCCTTGGCCTTTTTCGCACCTTTCTCTCAAGAGTAAATAGGGTTTTGTGTGAATAACCCAAGACCCGAGCCTATTTATGGCCGATTTAGTGCCACCAGAAATAGCCCACCAGAAACACTGGGTATGCCTCCGGTGTCTGTTTCCTGTGAAGAGAAAAGTTAGATTTTGGCCTCTATTTTGCCCACCGGAAATACCACTGATATTTTCGGTGGGTTGAACAAATTTTCTAGTGGTTTGACTTCCTGTTTCCATTGGACTCATTTAAAAAATAAATTATATTATTTTTCAAACCTAAGTTTTTATTTGGTTCCTTTGATGGTGTGCCTCTTTGGGATATGTACGTGATCAGATCCTAATATGTGCGGACCCCACTTATGTATGCCCTAACCCTAATTTTGACTGTCGTGTACGTGTGGGACCTACTATGCATGCATGTGTTCCAATTACATGCAACCTTGTTTATGCATGTGCACTAATCGGATTCCTTCACCGGAATCATGTCACGTCAAAACACCTGATCCCGATCCCAATCACGTATGTCCCCTCCCGCTTCTCCTACATGGAATCGGGGTAAACCCTGTAATGTACCACCAGCTCTGCCTATACTTACAGCCCCGGATGTGGCATCTATCATGAATAACATGATGCAAGAAGTTGAGGAAAGGCAAAACTAATTTGTGGTCGGGATCGATGATAGGATCCAAGCGGCAATGGAAGTCCGCAATGCACCGTCCGCACCTCCTACTCCACCGGCACCTATTCCAATACCCACTGAATCGGCTACCCTTCAAACATCTGGTGGGGCACAAGTGCATGGCCATGTGCAAGATTTGATGCCAGAACAAGCTCAAGCCCATATAGAGGGCAGGACAGACTTGACAAAAATGATGGAAAAGTTTCAACGGCTTAGGCCCCCATGTTTCTCCAAGGTGGAGCAAGACCCGTTGTATCCATCAAGATGGATTGGTGGAATGAAGAACGTTTTTAGATTGATGGGCTGCACTGATGAGAAAAAAATTTTATGTGCGGGCTATCAGTTACAGAATGAAGCAGATGATTAGTGGAGTGCCACCGAGCCTATTCTGAGGACTAGTAACCCGGACCCTACTTGGGCAGACTTCAAAGGGGCCTTATTTGAGAACTATTTTTCAGAAAGCTTCTGGGATAAGAGAGAGAGTGAGTTTTCTCAGTTGGTTCAAGGCTCCCAGTTTGTGCTCGAGCATCAGCAACGCTTCGATGGGCTATTCCATTTAGCTCCTGTGCATCTTAGAGGTGACAGAGCTAAAGCGAAGAAGTTTGAGAAAGGGTTGAGGCCAGATATTAGGTCAACCATTGTGGGGTTGGAACTACAAACCTATGTTGAGGTGGCCCAATTGGCCAAGTCTATTGAAGACTGGCATAGGGATAACTACACAGCTCAGGAAGGAATGGAAAAGAGGCCAATGGGATCTACTGATTCTAGGGGAGGTAGCAAACCTTTTCGAGTGCCTTATGTCAACCCAACCCTAGTGCAAATTAGGAGGCCTGATGCTAGTCAGACTTCCCAGCCCTCTCAATCTAGTGCTGTATCTCAGTCTTCGGGATCGAGCCCGAGATGCTTTCATTGTGATGAACCGAGCAACATGGCAAGGGCATGCCCCCACCGAAGGCCAGGTGATGCACCCTACACTATGCCACCTAGGCCCCAGCAGACATATTCAGCCCCTAGTTGAGCACAGCCCCTACAGGGCTAGATACCACTGGGCAGAGTGTTTGTCATGACTGCAAAAGATGCTGAAGCTGCACCTGGTGTAGTGACAAGTGCATTATTGATATCATTATTCCCTGCACATGTATTATTTAACTCAGGAGCCTCGCATTCATTCGTGTCACTGGAATTTACGAAGAAGATGAGAATTCCACCTAAGGGACTGACTCAATGTTTGGCTATGAGCACCCTTACAAGAAGTGTCGTGGGTTTGAACTGTGTTTATGAGCCTTGCCCAGTGATCATAGGTGATCATGAGCTGAATGCTCACTTGATCGAGTTGGATATGACTGACTTCGACGTGATTTTAGGAATGGACTGGTTGTCCCCATACAGAGCCACTGTGCTATGTGGAGAGAAGTCTATCATTTTCAGACCTCGTGATGATGATGAGTTTGTGTTCCAAGGGGATAAGCCCAAGAAACCCAAGAAAGTTATCATATCCGCACTCCAGATGAAGAAGCTACTGGATAACGGATGTCAAGGCTACTTGGCATCTGTGATGGATACTGAGATAGAGATTAGGCTATTGACCTAGCTAGATGTGGTGAGGAAATTTCTTGATGTATTCCCGGATGACTTGATAGGTTTTCCATCGGATCGAGAGACGGACTTTGCTATTGACCTGCTCCCCGGCTTGGCACCAATGTCAAAGGCCCCTTACCGCATGGCCCCCACAAAATTTAAGGAATTATAGGTGCAACTTCAAGACCTTCTGAAGAAGGGATTCATTAGAGCTAGTGTGTCTCCATGGGGAGCACCGATATTGCTTGTCCAGAAGAAAGACGGAAGTATGAGATTGTGCATAGATTACGGGAGCTTAATAAGCTAACCATCAAGAACCGGTCCTTTGCTGAGGATAGATGATTTATTTGATCAGTTCCAGGGTGCCAAGGTGTTCTCCAAGATCGACCTTAGATCAGGCTACCACTAGCTCAGGATCAAGGATAGAGATGTCAGTAAGACAACCTTCAGATTAAGGTATGGCATTATGAATTCTTGGTAATGTCATTTGGGTTGACCAATGCACCAGCTGCATTTATGGATTTGATGAACCGGGTATTCCAGGATGTCTTAGACAAGTTTGTGATAGTATTCATTGATGACATTTTAGTCTACTCAAAGAGTGCAGAGGAACATGATATTCACCTAAGGTTAGTGTTGCAACGACTGAGAGAGAAGCAACTCTATGCCAAATTCAGTAAGTGCGAGTTTTGGTTGTCACAAGTGGCATTCCTAGGCCACATTGTTTCAGCCAAGGGTATAGAGGTTGACCCAGGCAAGGTGAAGGTAGTTCTAGCATGGGAGACTCCCAAGAGTATAGCAGACATACATAGTTTTCTAGGAGTGGTCAGATACTATAGGAGGTTTATCGAGAACTTCTCTTGCATTGTTACTCCGATGACCTGACTTATACGAAAGGGTGTAAAATTTGAGTGGTCTAATGCTTGTGAGAAGAGCTTGAAGGAGCTAAGGTAAAAGTTGGCATCAGCTCCAGTTTTGACTATCCCGACCGGTACAGGTGGTATGGTTGTTTATAGTCATGCTTCCAAGCTGGGATTGGGTTGTATATTGATGCAGCATGGGAGAGTCATTACTTATGCAACTCGTAGAACCCTAAACCCTAATCCTTAAACCCTAAGACAAAAAACCTAAACCCTAAACCCTAAACCCTTAACCCTATACCCTAAACCCTAATCCCTAAACGCTAAACCCTAAACCATAAGCCCAAAACCCAAACCCCAGACCTTAAACCCTAAACGTTAGACCCCAAACCCTAAACCCTAAATCCTCAGCCCAAAACCCTAAACCCTAAATCCTAAACCCCAAACCCGTAACCCTAATCCCTAAACCCTAAAACCAAAACACTAAGCCTTAAACCCCAAAATCCAAACCCTTAACCCTAAACCTTAAACCCTGCACCAAAAACACTTAACCGTAAACACTTAACCCTGAACTTTAAACACTAAAGCTGAAACCCAAAACCCTAAACCTTAAACCCTATCCTCTAAACACAAAACCCTAAACCCTAACTCCAAAGCCCTAAGCCTGAAACCCTTAACCCTAGACCTTAAACCCTAAACCTTTTACCCCAAACCCCAAACCCTAAATCCTTAACAGAAAACCCTAAACCCTAAATCCTAAACCCCAAACCCGCAACCCTAAACCCTAAACCCTAAATACTAAACCCAAAACCATAAACCGTAACCAAAAAATCCCGAACTCAAAACACTATCTCAAAACCCCAAAACCCTAAACCATAAACCCTTAACACTAAACCCAAAACCTAAACCAAACCCAAAACCCTAAACCCTAAACCATAAACCTTAAACCCTAAACCCTAACCCAAAACCCTAAACCCTAATCTCAAAACCCTAAACCCTAAACCCAAAAACCTAAATCCTTAAACCCCAAACCCTAAAACCAAAACCCAAAACCTAAAACCATAAACCCTAACCCCTAAACCCTAAACCCTAACCCCTAAACCTTAAACCCTAATCTCAAAAGCCTAAACCCTAAACCCAAAAACCCAAATCCTTAAACCCTAAGACTTAAACACGAAACCCTAAAACAAAAATCCTAAAGCCTACGTCCTTAATCCTAAATCCAAAAACCCTAATCCTCAAACCCTATGCCCAAAACCCTAAACACTCAAGCCTAAACCTAGAACCCTTAACCCTAAACCCAGAACCCTAAACCCCAAACCCTAAGCCCTAAACGCTAAACCCAAAACCCTAATACCTAAACCCAGGGCCTTAAATCCTAAACCCTAAAGATGAAACCCTAAACTATAAACCCTAATCTGTAAAACGAAAACCCTAACCTAAAACCATAAACCCTAAACCCTATACCCTAAACCCAAAACCCTTACCCCTAAACCCTAAACTCTAAACACTAAACACTAAACCCTAAACCCAAAACGCTAAACCACAAACCCTTAGCCCTAAACAAAAATCCCTAGAACCTAAACCCTAAACCCTAAACCCTACTCACTGTACCCTAAGCTCTAAACCCTAAAATCCTAATCCGTAAACCATGAACCTTAAACCCTAAGACGAAAACCCCAAACCCAAAAACCCTAATTCTTAAACCCTAAACCTTAAACCCTAAACCCTAAATCGAAAACCCTAAATCCTAAACCCTAAACCCTCAACCCTAAACCCTAAACCCTAAACTCTAAACCCTAAACCAAAACCAAAACCCCAAACCCCAATCCCTAAACCCTAATCCCTAAACTCTAAACCTTAAACTCAAAACCCTAATACAAAGATGCCTAATCCATAAACAATAAACCCAAAACCCTAAACCCTAAACGCCAAACCCTACACCCTATACCCTAAACACTAGACCTTAAACCCTAAACTCTAAACACTAAACCCCAAACCCAAAACCCTAAACCTCAAACCCTTAGCCCTAAACCCTAATCCCTAGAACCTAAACCCTAAACCCTAAACCCTACTCACTGTACCCTAAATTCTAAACCCTAAAATCCTAATCCGTAAACCATGAACCTTAAACCCTAAGGCGAAAACCCCAAACCCAAAAACCCTAATTCCTAAACCCTAAACCTTAAACCCTAAACCCTAAATCGAAAACCCTAAATCCTAAACCCTAAACCCTAAACTCTAAACCCTAAACCAAAACCAAAACCCCAAACCCCAATCCCTAAACCCTAATCCCTAAACTCTAAAGCCTAAACGCAAAACCCTAATACCAAGATGCCTAATCCATAAACCATAAACCCAAAACCCTAAACCCTAAACGCCAAACCCTACACCCTATACCCTAAACACTAAACCTTAAACCCTAATCACTAAACCCTAAACCCTAAACCTCAAACCCTAAACCCTAAATCTTAAAACCTAAACCCTAAACCCTACACCTTATACCCTAAACCCTAAACCCTAAATCGTAATCCCAAAACCCTAACCCCAAAACACTAATCCTAAACCATAAACCCAAATCCCATACCCTAAACCATAAACCCAACCTAAACCCACAACCATATCCTAAACCCTAAACCCTAAACCTTAAAACCCTAATCACTAAACCCTAAACCATAAACCTTAAACCCTAAACCCTAAATCTTAAAACCTAAACCAAAACCCACACCCTATACCCAAAACCCTAAAACCCTAATCCCTAAACCCTAAACACTAAACCCTATAACAAACACCCTAAACCTACACACTAAACCCTAAACCCGTAACCCATAATCTTAACCCAAGTTCAAACCCAAACCATATAACCTAAACCCTAAACCCTAAACTCAAAACCCTAACCAGTAACACCAAACCCTGAACTCAAAACTCTAAACCTGAAAGCCAAAACCCTAAAACTTAAACCCCTAACCTAAGCCCAAAACCTAAACTCGAAACCAAACCCTAAACCCCAAACCCTAATCCCTAAACCCTAAACCCTAATCTCTAAACCCCAACTCTAAACCCAAAACCCATCCATAAGCCCAAGACCTAAACCCTAAAACCAACATCCTAAACCCTAAACCCAAAATCCCTAACCCTTAAACCCTAAGCCCAAATCCCAAAACCCTAAAGCCTAAACCCTATACCTAGAACCCTAAACACAAAACCCTAAACCCAAAACCATATACCTAAAACCCCAAACCCTTTACACTTATCCCGAAATCCTAAATCCAAAATGCTACACCTTAAACCCCAAATCCTAAACCTGAAACCCAAAACCCTAAACCTTAAACCCTTAACCCTAAGCCCAAAACCTAAACCCCAAACCCCAAACCCCAAACCCTAAACCCTAAACCCTAAACCCTAATCCCTAAACCCTAAACCCTAAACCCTAAACCCTAAACCCTAATCCCTAGACCCTAAACCCTAATCTCTAAACCATAAACTCTAAACGCAAAAACCCTAATCCATAAACACAAAGACCTAAACCCTAAAAAATAAAACCAAAACCCAAAAACCTACATCCTAAACCCTAAACCCTAAACCCAAAAACCCAAATCCTAAAACCCTAAGCCCAAATCCCTAAACCCTAAAGCCTAAAGCCTAAAGCCTAAAGCCTAAACCCAAAACCCAGAACCCTAAACTTTAATCCCTAAGCCTTATACCCAAAACCCTAAACTCTAGATCCTAAACCCCAAACCCTTTACCCTTATCCTTGAACCCTAAACCCAAAATGCTACGCCTCAAACACCAAACCCCAAACCCCAAACCCCAAACCCCAATCCCTAAACCCTAATCCCTAAACTCTAAAGCCTAAACGCAAAACCCTAATACCAGGATGCCTAATCCATAAACCATAAACCCAAAACCCTAAACCCTAAATGCCAAACCCTACACCCTATACCCTAAACACTAAACCTTAAACCCTAATCAATAAACCCTAAACCCTAAACCTCAAACCCTAAACACTAAATCTTAAAACCTAAACCCTAAACCCTACACCTTATACCCTAAACCCTAAACCCTAAATCGTAATCCCAAAACCCTAAACCCAAAAACACTAATCCTTAAACCATAAACCCAAATCCCTAGACCGTAAACCATAAATCCTAAACCTTAAACCCTACAACCTATATCCTAAACCCTAAACCCTAAACCTTAAAACCCTAATCACTAAACCCTAAACCATAAACCTTAAACCCTAAACCCTAAATCTTAAAACCTAAACCAAAACCCTACACCCTATACCCAAAACCCTAAAACCCTAATCCCTAAACCCTAAACCCTAAACCCTATAACAAACACCCTAAAACCTACACACTAAACCCTAAACCCAGAACCCATAATCTTTTAACCCTAAGCCCGAAACCCTAAACCCTATAACCTAAACCCTAAACACTAAACTCAAAACCCTTAACCGTAACACCAAACCCTGAACTCAAAACTCTAAACCTGAAAGCCAAAACCCTAAAACTTAAACCCCTAACTTAAGCCCAAAACCTAAACTCGAAACCTGAAACCCTAAACCCCAAATCCTAATCCCTAAACCCTAAACCCTAATCTCTAAACCCTGAACTCTAAACCCAAAAACCCTGATCCATAAGCCTTAAGACCTAAACCCTAAAACCAACATCCTAAACCCTAAACCCAAAATCCCTAACCCTTTAACCCTAAGCCCAAATCCCAAAACCCTAAAGCCTAAACCCTATACCTTGAACCCTAAACACAAAACCCAAAACCCTAAACCATATACCTAAAACCCCAAACCCTTTACACTTATCCCTGAATCCTTAACCCAAAATGCTACACCTTAAACCCCAAATCCTAAACCTAAAACCCAAAACCCTAAACCTTAAACCCTTAACCCTAAGCCCAAAACCTAAACCCAAACCCCAAACCCCAAACCCCAAACCCCAAACCCTAAACCCTAAACCCTAAACCCTAATCCCTAAACCCTAAACCCTAAACCCTAAACCCTAATCCCTAGACCCTAAACCCTAATCTCTAAACCATAAACTCTAAACGCAAAAACCCTAATCCATAAACACAAAGACCTAAACCCTAAACAATAAAACCAAAACCCAAAAACTTACATCCTAAACCCTAAACCCTAAACCCAAAAACCCAAATCCTTAAACCCTAAGCCCAAATCCCTAAACCCTAAAGCCTAAAGCCTAAAGCCTAAAGCCTAAACCCAAAACCCAGAACCCTAAACTTTAATCCCTAAGCCTTATACCCAAAACCCTAAACTCTAGATCCTAAACCCCAAACCCTTTACCCTTATCCTTGAACCCAAAACCCAAAATGCTACACCTCAAACCCCAAACCCCAAACCCCAAACCCCAATCCCTAAACCCTAATCCCTAAACTCTAAAGCCTAAACGCAAAACCCTAATACCAAGATGCCTAATCCATAAACCATAAACCCAAAACCCTAAACCCTAAACGCCAAACCCTACACCCTATACCCTAAACACTAAACCTTAAACGCTAATCACTAAACCCTAAACCCTAAACCTCAAACCCTAAACCCTAAATCTTAAAACCTAAACCCTAAACCCTACACCTTATACCCTAAACCCTAAACCCTAAATCGTAATCCCAAAACCCTAAACCCAAAAACACTAATCCTTAAACCATAAACCCAAATCCCTAGACCCTAAACCATAAACCATAAACCTTAAACCCTACAACCTAGATCCTAAACCCTAAACCCTAAACCTTAAAACCCTAATCACTAAACCCTAAACCATAAACCTTAAACCCTAAACCCTAAATCTTAAAACCTAAACCAAAACCCTACACCCTATACCCAAAACCCTAAAACCCTAATCCCTAAACCCTAAACACTAAACCCTATAACAAACACCCTAAAACCTACACACTAAACCCTAAACCCAGAACCCATAATCTTTTAACCCTAAGCCCGAAACCCTAAACCCTATAACCTAAACCCTAAACTCAAAACCCTTAACCGTAACACCAAACCCTGAACTCAAAACTCTAAACCTGAAAGCCAAAACCCTAAAACTTAAACCCCTAACCTAAGCCCAAAACCTAAACTCGAAACCTGAAACCCTAAACCCCAAACCCTAATCCCTAAACCCTAAACCCTAATCTCTAAACCCTGAACTCTAAACCCAAAAACCCTGATCCATAAGCCCTAAGACCTAAACCCTAAAACCAACATCCTAAACCCTAAACCCAAAATCCCTAACCCTTAAACCCTAAGCCCAAATCCCAAAACCCTAAAGCCTAAACCCTATACCTAGAACCCTAAACACAAAACCCTAAACCCTAAACCATATACCTAAAACCCCAAACCCTTTACACTTATCCCGAATCCTAAATCCAAAATGCTACACCTTAAACCCCAAATCCTAAACCTGAAACCCAAAACCCTAAACCTTAAACCCTTAACCCTAAGCCCAAAACCTAAACCCCAAACCCCAAACCCCAAACCCCAAACCCCAAACCCTAAACCCTAAACCCTAAACCCTAATCCCTAAACCCTAAACCCTAAACCCTAAACCCTAATCCCTAGACCCTAAACCCTAATCTCTAAACCATAAACTCTAAACGCAAAAACCCTAATCCATAAACACAAAGACCTAAACCCTAAACAATAAAACCAAAACCCAAAAACCTACATCCTAAACCCTAAACCCTAAACCCAAAAACCCAAATCCTAAAACCCTAAGCCCAAATCCCTAAACCCTAAAGCCTAAAGCCTAAAGCCTAAAGCCTAAACCCAAAACCCAGAACCCTAAACTTTAATCCCTAAGCCTTATACCCAAAACCCTAAACTCTAGATCCTAAACCCCAAACCCTTTACCCTTATCCTTGAACCCTAAACCCAAAATGCTACACCTCAAACCCCAAACCCCAAACCCCAAACCCCAATCCCTAAACCCTAATCCCTAAACTCTAAACCCTAAACGCAAAACCCTAATACCAAGATGCCTAATCCATAAACCATAAACCCAAAACCCTAAACCCTAAACGCCAAACCCTACACCCTATACCCTAAACACTAAACCTTAAACCCTAATCACTAAACCCTAAACCCTAAACCTCAAACCCTAAACCCTAAATCTTAAAACCTAAACCCTAAACCCACACCTTATACCCTAAACCCTAAACCCTAAATCGTAATCCCAAAACCCTAAACCCAAAAACACTAATCCTTAAACCATAAACCCAAATCCCTAGACCGTAAACCATAAACCCTAAACCTTAAACCCTACAACCTATATCCTAAACCCTAAACCCTAAACCTTAAAATCCTAATCACTAAACCCTAAACCATAAACCTTAAACCCTAAACCCTAAATCTTAAAACCTAAACCAAAACCCTACACCCTATACCCAAAACCCTAAAACCCTAATCCCTAAACCCTAAACACTAAACCCTATAACAAACACCCTAAAACCTACACACTAAACCCTAAACCCAGAACCCATAATCTTTTAACCCTAAGTCCGAAACCCTAAACCCTATAACCTAAACCCTAAACCCTAAACTCAAAACCCTTAACCGCAACACCAAACCCTGAACTCAAAACTCTAAACCTGAAAGCCAAACCCCTAAAACTTAAACCCCTAACCTAAGCCCAAAACCTAAACTCGAAACCTGAAACCCTAAACCCCAAACCCTAATCCCTAAACCCTAAACCCTAATCTCTAAACCCTGAACTCTAAACCCAAAAACCCTGATCCATAAGCCCTAAGACCTAAACCCTAAAACCAACATCCTAAACCCTAAACCCAAAATCCCTAACCCTTAAACCCTAAGCCCAAATCCCAAAACCCTAAAGCCTAAACCCTATACCTAGAACCCTAAACACAAAACGCTAAACCGTAAACCATATACCTAAAACCCCAAACCCTTTACACTTATCCCTGAATCCTAAATCCAAAATGCTACACCTTAAACCCCAAATCCTAAACCTCAAACCCAAAACCCTAAACCTTAAACCCTTAACCCTAGACCCAAACCCTAAACCCCAAACCCCAAACCCCAAACCCCAAACCCTAAACCCTAAACCCTAAACCCTAAACCCTAATCCCTAAACCCTAAACCCTAAACCCTAAACCCTAATCCCTAGACCCTAAACCCTAATCTCTAAACCATAAACTCTAAACGCAAAAACCCTAATCCATAAACACAAAGACCTAAACCCTAAACAATAAAACCAAAACCCAAAAACCTACATCCTAAACCCTAAACCCTAAACCCAAAAACCCAAATCCTTAAACCCTAAGCCCAAATCCCTAAACCCTAAAGCCTAAAGCCTAAAGCCTAAAGCCTAAACCCAAAACCCAGAACCCTAAACTTTAAACCCTAAGCCTTATACCCAAAACCCTAAACTCTAGATCCTAAACCCCAAACCCTTTACCCTTATCCTTGAACCCTAAACCCAAAATGCTACACCTCAAACCCCAAACCCTAAACCCCAAACCCCAAACCCCAAACCGTAAACCCTAAACCCAAAACCCAAATACATAAGCCCTGAGCCTTGAACCCCAAAACTCAAACATGAAAGCCTAAACCATAAACACTAAACCCTAATCCGTAAAACCTAAAACCTAAACTAAAAATCCAAAACCAAAAACCCTAAACGCTAAAGCCAAAACCCTTACCCCTAAACCCTAAACTCTAAACACTAAACCATAAACCCAACACCCTAAACCTTAAACCCTTAGCCCTAAACCCTAAGCCCTAAAACCTAAACCCTAAACCCTACAAACTATGCCCTAAACACTAAACCCTAAGATCCTAATTTGTAAACCCTGAACTTTAAAACCTAAAACCAAAACCCTAGACCCAAAAACCCTAATTCTAAAAACCTAAACCCTAATTCTAAAACCCTAAACCCTAAATCAATCCTACACCCTAAATCGAAAACCCGTAAGCCTAAACCCTAAAGCCTAAACTTTAAACCCCAAACCAAAACCTAAACCCCAAACCCCAAATCCTAAATCCTAAATCCTAATCCCTAAACCCTAAACCCTAATCTCTAAACCATAAACTCTAAAACAAAAACCCTAATCCATAAACACAAAGACCTAAACCCTAAACAATAAAACCAAAACCCAAAAACCTACATCCTAAACCCTAAACCCTAAACCCAAAAAGCCAAATCCTTAAACCCTAAGCCCAAATCCCTAAACCCTAAAGCCTAAAGCCTAAACCCAAAACCCAGAACCCTAAACTTTAATCCCTAAACCTTATACCCAAAACCCTAAACTCTAGATCCTAAACCCCAAACCCTTTACCCTTATCCCTAAACCCTAAACCCAAAATGCTACACCTCAAACCCCAAACCCAAAACCCCAAACCCCAAACCCCAAACCCCAAACCGTAAACCCTAAACCCTAAACCCAAATACATAAACCCTGAGCCTTGAACCCAAAAACTCAAACATGAAAGCCTAAACCATAAACGCTAAACCCTAATCCGTAAAACCTAAAACCTAAACTAAAAATCCAAAACCAAAAACCCTAAACGCTAAAGCCAAAACCCTTACCCCTAAACCCTAAACTCTAAACACTAAACCTTAAACCCAACACCCTAAACCTTAAACCCTTAGCCCTAAACCCTAAGCCCTAAAACCTAAACCCTAAACCCCACAAACTATACCCTAAACACTAAACCCTAAAATCCTAATTCGTAAACCCTGAACCTTAAAACCTAAAACCAAAACCCTAGACCCAAAAACCCTAATTCTAAAACCCTAAACCCTAAATCCTACACCCTAAATCGAAAACCCGTAACCCTAAACCCTAAAGCCTAAAGTTTAAACCCCAAACCCCAAATCCTAAACCCTAAATCCTAAACCCTAAGCCCTAAACCCTAATCCCAAAACCCAGAACCCAAACCCTATTCCTTAAGCCATAATCCCAAAACCCTAAACTCGAAACCATAAACACTAAACCCTACACCCTACATCCTATACTCTAAACCCTAAACCCTAAAACCCAAAACTTAAACCCCAAACCAAAAACCATAAGCCCTAAACCCAAAACCCTAAACCCTAAACCCTCATCCCTAAACCCTATACCCAAATCCCTAAACCATAAACCCTAAACCCTAAACCCTAAACCCAAAAACCTTAATCCTTAAACCCTAAAACCCAAACGACTAAACCCTAAACCCTAAACCTTAAACCCTAAACCCCAAAACTTAAAACCGAAACCCTAAACCTAAACCTAAACCATAAACTCTAAAACCATAAACCCAATACCTTAAACCCTAATCCCGAAACCCTAGACCCTAAAACCATAACCGTAAAACCTATACCCTAAACCCTAGACCCCAAAACCATAATCCTTAAACCCTAGGCCAAAAACAAAATCCCTAAACCCTAAACCCTAAACCCTAAGTCTTAAACCTAAACCCTAAACCCTAAACCCTAAACCCTAAACCTTATACCCCAAACCCTAAACCCAAAACCCAACACCCCAAGCCCTAAATACTAACCTCCAAACCCTTAATCCTAATCCTTAAACCCTAAAACCAAAATCCTAAGCCCCAAACCCCAAACCCTAAACCCAAATCCATGAAGCCTAGACAACAAACCCAAAAATCCAACGCCCTAAACCCTCAACCCAAATTCCTGAAGCCTACACAACAAACCCAAAATCCCAAAGCACTAAACCCAAAACCCTAAACCCTAAACCCTAATTCCTAGACCGTAAGCCTTAAAACCTAAAGCCTACACTATAAACCAAAAACCCCTAAACCCTTATCCCTAAACCCTAAGCCCAAAACCCAAACCCCAGACCTTAAACCCTAAATCTTATACCCCAAACCTTAAACCCTAAATCCTCAACCCAAATCCCAAAACCCTAAATCCTAAACCCCAAACCCGTAACCCAAATCCCTGAACCTTAAACCCAAAATAATGAGACTTAAACCCCAAACCCCAAACCCTTAAACCTAAACCCTAAACCCTAAACCATGTACCCAAAACCCTTAACCAAAAACACTAAACCCCGAACTCTAAACGCTAAACCTGAAACCCAACACCCTACACCTAAACCCTAAATTCCAAACCCTTAACCATAAATCCTACACCCTATAACCTTTACCCTAAACCCAAAACCCTGAATCCCTAATCACTAATCCCCAAACCCTAAAACTTAAAACCTTATCCCTAAATCTTTGAACCCCAAACCCTACACCCTATACTTAAACCCTAAACCCTAAAACTCTATTCCCTAAACCCTAAACCCTAAACCCTAAACCCACTAAAAAAACCTTGAAACGTTATCAAACGGGCTCGAAATACAAAGGTGTGAAAAACAACTTCCATTTTACATTTTCAGATAGTTTTCAAAATGAAATGATATCTCAATGATCAAATATTGTTCTCTATCAAGACCCCTTACCCCCATTATATGGTTGGATTTTTTGCTCAGTAAATGATGCTCAAATATCTCTTTTTTTTTTTTTTTTGGGGGGGGTGAGAGGTAGAACTCAAATATGTCACTCTATCATGTGAAAGATTAAACGGAATTTTAAATTAAATAAATAACTAAATAAAGTTATACTTCTTGTGGAATGTTTTCCTTTTTTTTTCCTTTTCATTTACTCTGGGACATTTGGTCCAACTTTCTACTTTTACCCCTAATCCCTTTTTTTGGAACTCTCCATTAAAGGAGTGTCCTTTATATATATATATATATATACCAGATAACAGGATCGATCAAACCAAAATCCAGGGAAATAGGGATCTCCTGGTTCTATATGGTAAGATGGACAAGATAGGTGCAATACCTTACTCCGATCCAGCAAGGAGACTAACACTAAGATAGGTGTGATACCTTACTTAGAACTAAATCGTACTGAATTAAGATAAACAAGTAAATAAAGAACAAGACCATGAACTTAAAATAAAGATAAAAGGATATAACATTGCACAAAATAAAAAGCTGCTTAACCAGATCTATTTCTCAGAATCAAGAGGCACGACTGTAGGCTTTGATCTGAGGATAGAACAAGAAGCAAGCTATATGCAAGATGAAATGCAGAAAATAATGGTATAATTTGAAAATTAAAGTAAACTTTGTATATAATATTTAGAGATTTTGATACAGAGTTCTTGAGTCTTTGGGTAGGTTTGGGTTGGAAGGTTTGAGAGGAAGAAGAATATGTTGATCTAAGAAAAACCTTTAGAGTTTGCTGGTGCTAACCTTTGAGGGCGACCGGACTTGTAGAGACGATCGGAACCTGGAGTTGTTTGAAGACCGACGAAGAACTCAGAGCTTCTCTCTCTCAGTTCTAGGTTAGAATTACAAGTGGTTTGGGTAATGGGGTGATGCTCCTTTTATAATGTAAGGAAGCACATTTGGATTACATGTGAGTTTTCGGTGCATTTGAGTTTCATTTAGTACTGTACCAAATTAGGTACTATTTGGTATTTCATTTTGTCACTATTTGGAACTGTGCACTTGAATTTGTATTTGAAGTGAACAGTTGCTGCCGACAGCTGGGAGAACTATTGGCGCCGAAAGTTGGAGCTGTTCTTGTCCTTTGATTTGGAATCTTCTATGATCTCACCACGGCATTCCACGTGTCCGAGACACTGTTCTCCGTATTGGTTTGATCAAGAGTATTTATACCATATTTGTTTGAGTCTGGTATTGGCCGGACTGTCCTTTAACCTGGGACAGTAACAGTACCTCCTTTCCTTAATAGGTCGTCCGAGGTTATTTGACTAGGTGTGTTTTACGACTGCACCAGTCGGCTAGTTTAGAACCGTCCTAGCAGATGTTGAAAGACCAAATCATGGTTTGGTCGAAGAGGACTTTGATTTTGTGGCTCGACGAGATCTTCGGAGGTTACTTTTAAATTTGCTTGAGGAAGATCCCTTTGGGAGTCAAGGGGGCTCATAGTCAGGATCATCTTCATATAGATCTTGGCCATAGTATTGGGCTGGCATAGATCCTTTGATAGACCCTAGACTGTAGGCACCATCGCTAGAGCCTTCATCTTCGTCTGAGTCGGAACCAAGCTCAGCTAACCGGGCTAGAAGAGCTTCTTTCTCACTTTTGATGCTTGATTTGGATGAGCTTGGAAGGGTCGGAACTAGTTTGAGACCCGTAAGACTTTTGATGAGAGCATTTTTTTCACATTTGGAGACATCACAGTTGTCCCACCATTTGATATTTAAGATCCAGCAAAGGACTAGGGCGGCCCAATCAGATGTCTGGATATCATATATTTGATATTCCCAGTAAAGTATCTATGCCAGGCGGCAGTGGAGAAAGAACCGGAGAAGATCAAGTTGGTGTGGTTGTGGTGTCAAGTTTTGACAAAATATTTGGAAGGAATTTTGTATTTGTGGTGGAAGGATATCAATCATAGGACCATATCGGTCCCACGACTTAGGGAACCAGAGGGGTGTTTGATTATTAAATCTGTATTCAAAACAAAAAATCCAAGAATGGCGGTGGATCCTGTTTTGGAAACAGAAGGCTTTGTACCAGGCTTCCCGGTAATCACAGTATGTATAAGTTTGAGGTTTGAAGGTCACTGAAAAATTTCTTGTGGTGAGGGGTGACGCCCCAATCTTGAAGGGTGAGAATTTTGCAGATGGTTACCGTTGTGTGGGTAACCAGAGTCTGATCTTTTCTATTATAATTGAGTTTGAATCTGACAGAGTCAGTATCTATGAGGATGAACTCGTAAAATTCTTGATTTTTTACAATAGAATCAAAGTGACTGTGCCATCCTTGAAAGAAGACATTTTGGGCAATATTGATAGGCGAGTCTGTATATTTGAAAAGCGGTTCTTCAATAGTAAAGAGGTCCTCTTTGTAAGGTTTTTCATGGTATTGGCTTTTGGTTTGGGGTCCCTGGGCAGTTTGGAGGGGTTTGGCTTGTGTAGTTTGTAGGCTGGAACTTAGCCTATTTGTAGCTTGGAGGGGTCCTGCTATGGAGGACAAAACTACAGCATGGAAGTAAGGTTTATTTGAGGAGGCCAACTGGGACTGGCTCCTAGTGATTATTTGGTTTGATGGTGCTGCAGAGGCGCCATAACTGGATTTGGTTTTGATAAGAGAATTTGAGGAGGTAGACTCCTAAGGGGAGCTATCCTGATAAGGTTGATTTTGGAGTCTCACCGAGGAATTCACGGTAAGAAAGTCGGATGTAATTTGATTCTCCTTAATATATTCTATTTGAAATTCAAAAATCGATAATAAAACTTGCCATCGGGCAAAAATTTGTTTTGATGCAAGATTTGAAATGTCATTTCGTAAAACATATTTAGCTGCGCTACAATCAACAAGAACTAAAAATGGTTTATTTAATAATGTGTTTTGAAATTTTTGTATGCAAAGGACAATTGACAAAATTTCTTTTTTAATGGTACTATAATTCTTTTGAACAGAATTCCAGATACCAGAAGTGAATTGGACAAATTGTTCTTTGTTGTCACTTGAAGCTTTTGTTTGAGGATTCCCTCGTACCTAATATCTGAAGCGTCGGTTTCGACTATTTTAAAAGCCTCAGGGTTAGGGATGAATAAACAGGGGATTTCCTTGACTAATTTTTTGATAGTTTGGATGGCCGTAGTCTGGGCCAAAGACCAGGGGGTTGGTTTCTTCTTAAGCTGAAGGTATAAAGGTTCGACAATTTTACTAATTTGAGGAAGAAAATCACGAACATAATTTAAACATCCTAAAAACCTTTGTAATTGAGTTTTGTCAAGGATTTGGTCAGGGAATTTTTCACCAAAGGTAATTACGCGATCGATAGGGATAAGGGTACCTTTTTCGATAAGATGGTCAAGAAACCTGACTTTGGTTAGGAAGAATTCTATTTTCCTTTTGGATAATACAAGACCATTTGTTTTAATAATTTGGTAAAATGTTCTTAAATGTTTGAAATGCTGCTCAATTGAATTTGAGAAGACAAGGACATCGTCAATATAGACAATAGTGAATTGTCCATAAGAATTGAAAATATCATTCATGATCTTCTGAAATTCACTGGGAGTATTTTTTAGGCCGAATGGCATAACATTCCATTCATATAGGCCGAAGGGAGTTATAAAGGCAGTTTTGTATCTGTCTTTTTCATGAATCTGGATTTGCCAAAAACCAGATTTCATATCGAATTTTGAAAAAAAATTTGCTTGATAAATCTTTTGTAAAAGGTCATTTTGATTTGGGATTGGATATCTGCCCCATTGAAGGGCATCATTTAAAGGTTTGTAATTAACGACTAACCTGGGAGTTCCTCATTCAACTTTGGCAGCCTTATTAACGTAAAAGGTTGTACAACTCCAAGGAGAAGTATTGGGCCGAATAAGCTTTTTAGCCAGGAGGTCATTAATCTCTTCTTTGCATATTTCTAAAAGACTTTGATTCATTTGAGCTGGTCGGACTTTAGTTGGGATTTGAAGGTCTGAAAATCCTGTAGCATAAGGAAGGGAAACCATATGTTGTTTTCGATGCCAGAAAGCGTCAGGGACGTCAGAACAAAGGTTGGACTCAAATTTGGACTTGATTTGATTAACTTGATGAATGGTTTTAGGATTTTTAATTTGTTCAGAGATCCGTTGGTGAAGAAGCTCTGTTTTAAGAAAATTTATTTGTTTAATTTTGTTAAGACTATGGTTAGCAGAAGTTTGAGCTTGTAAGAAGGGGAAAGTAATTTTTTGGCCTTGGAATTTTGTTGTAATACCATCTTGGGTAATTTTGAAAGGTTTAATCTTCTCCAGGAATGGTTGGCCAAGGATTATGGTTTGGTCAAGATCCTTTGCGAGGATGAAAGTTTGGGGAAGGCAGAGGCCTTTGTTACAAACATGAGTATTTGAGAGTTTGTATTGGACATTCAACCCATATCCATTAGCCGTATTAAGGCGTTGGGTTGTTCGTTCATAGAACTGGGTTGGAATGGCACCTTCATTGATACAGTTGGCATTGGCCTTTGAATCAACTAAGGCAATAGCAGAGAATTTGAATGAGGCATTAATAACCAAGGTTATGTGAATATACCAGTTTTGACAGGTAATAGTGGCGACAAAACCAGGGATAACAGGGTTAGGTTCAGTTTGTTCTTGGTTTGCAAAAGGGTTTGTTAATGGTTCATTATTTGAAGTTGAGGCTTGTTGATTTTGCCTATTAAGGAAGGCTAATTGTTGTTTGATATGTTTGATTTCATACTGCAAAGATGCAGTGGTAGTTTCAAGGATTTTGATCCTACTTGAATGGTCGGGTATAAAGGGTTTTGACAACTTCTCGAATTTTTACATAATTTGTTGAAGATTGTAAGGTTGAGGAGTATTTTGTCAGGAAACATTTTGCTTGAGATGTTCAAGACAGGCCTTATTTTGTTCTGGGTCTATCAAATTATCAATATAATTAAAAATATCTGAATTGGGAGATGCACGAACCATTCGGACAGATTTGGGAACACAATCTTCACAGCTTAAACCAATTATGCAAGAATCACAAGCACAGGGTTGAAAATTCTCATTATTGGATGAACTGGAAGTAGTATGCTCCAAAGCTTGTAGTTGATTAAGTTTGTAGATTTCTTCATCAGATGATGAAGAACAAGTTTCAAGGAAAAGAGCAAGGATTTGGGTTTTATCTTGCTCGAAAATTTGTAAAGAATTAATTCGTTTGGTTACTCTGCAGAACTTAGCAATGTGACCAGGTTTGCCACACTTAAAGCATCCTTGAGAGTCAAGATTTTGTTTAAAATCTGTTTGATTTTTAGGTGCTTTGAAAGGCTTTTTGTATTTATTATATTTTGGTTTTGAAGATGATTTTTGGTAAAATTTGGGAGTTGTAAATGGTTTGCGAGAAACATATTTTTTGGATTTGTAGAAATTTTTGTAATATTTCCTTGAAGATTTATGTTTATGTTTGGTAGGTGGTCTAAGGAGAGCAAATCCAAATTGTTCACAGAAACCGCCTAATTCTTTTTAGTAAAATTTGTTTTCCTTATTAATTTGCTTTCTTAACCTAATATCAATACAGAGGGCTAATCCTTCTTCATGAATTAAGTTAATAATTTGGCCATAAGTCATTAGGTCGTATGGGATTATCCCATCATTTTCTTTTCTAAGTCGTTTGATTTTCTCAAAAAAAAGGGTTGGAAGACCTGTAAGGAATTTTTCTTTCCAACAGGGAAGGTTTGCATCAGGTCTAGTAAGGACTTTGGTCAGGAAAGTATCTTTGTGCCATTTGAAATCATGAAGTTTTTTGCATCTAAGGTTTGATAACTGCTCGGCAGTTCTATCTTTGAGTCGAGAAGGGTTTCCTAAGAAATAATTTGTTATGCTAAAAATAAGAGTATTAATAAGATCTTCAATGGGTTCCCCTAAGTGATTAAGCAAGGGTGTTCCATCGGAGAAGTTTGAATTGTCGTTAAAATTTCTATTTTTTATCGTCGGTTAGACATAATCCCACCAACCTTTGAGTTGGCCAAGAAATAAAAAATAAGTAAGTAGAAATCGACTGCCTTCGTTGTTCGAATACTGTGCATTGCTAACCATAGTCATTTCCTCAGTTTGTTCATGAGATTATGCTCGTATGCACCATCTATGTTCCACTCATAGATAATACCGCTTGGTAGGAAGCTTGAGGGGTTTCTCTGCTTCAATTTGAAGGTCCTGGAAAGTTTTGTTCTATGTGAACTTTGACCAACTGATTAATTTGAGAATTGAGTTGAGGGAAATCATCGGACTCAAGATCGAGAGGAATCAAGAATACCCTTCAAGGGTGAGGAAACCGCCATTACCAACGGCAACTCAACAGCTTGGTTGGCTTTGAACTGTGTTTGAGGGCTTCCAGAAAGTAAGCCGTGATTAATTTGGTCAAGGATATAAGATTTGTTAAGTAACTTTTGTTGTTGTCTTGGAATATTATAAGGTTTGAATAAAGTGTTGAGGAAAAACGAGCTAGAGTCATAGATGACGGCTATCGGTTTAGGTTGGACTAAGTTTTCAACTCGTGAAAGTTGATTATCTATAGTTTGAGACTTAAATTTGCAAAATTTAGTTGTTCAATTTGCTTCTGCTTGGATCATCTTGATCAAGAACTTTGAGCGGTGAAGCAATAATTTCAGATCTTTGTAAGCATATTTGATGCTTTCCACCGGGGGATGGATAGCAGTTGTAGCTGGACCAACTTGAAGGGTCCAAGATTTGTGAGAAGAGGTTTGGGTACAAATTTGATTATGCCAAGGATAATTTATGTTATTGTCTTGGGCATAAATATCAAAATTAGTAAAAAAGAAAACATTTGTTTTAAGATTTATCATAAAATTATACTAATTTGTGCATTTGATCTCAAAGATGGATCCCATCAAATATCTCTTCGAGAAATCGGCCTTAACAGGAAGGATGACCCATTGGTTGCTTTTGCTATCAGAGTTTGACATCACCTATGTTACTCAAAAATCTATCAAGGGACAAGCCATAGCCAATCATTTGGCTACCCACCCCACAGAAGATGGAAGATCATTGGATGATGCCTTTCCTGATGAAAGAATCACCACAATAGAGGAAGAAGATATAGTTAATGAATGACAGTTATTCTTTGATGGAGTAGCCAATCAGAAGGGATGTGGTGCGGAGT
>JAJSZK010000649.1:0-11411 GCA_022985045.1 Macadamia tetraphylla | reverse complement strand
AAGCTATACAAGTATCGATAAAAAAAATTATTAGATATAATCTTTATTTCATAGTATAGTCATACGTACTATAAAGTTAAAAATACATACGTCAATGTCGATTATATGCTAACAAGGCTTTATAACCTTAGACTCTGATACCAATTTGTTATAAAAATTATCCCACAAAATATAGAGATACTTCAAAGTAACTTGAGATCTAAAAATATGTCTTTTATTAAATCAATAGTTCAATCACATGTGTACAATTATTTTTTGCTAGAGATTCCTTTGAAGTTTTTTAAAAACCATATTCCTTAAAAGAAGTATAATTGATGTTTATGGGTGTTGTCAACCTTTTTAAATCAAATTTTGTGTTAATGAAAAGCATAGTTGTCATTTTGAGGTTCATTAATGGTTTTCCCTGGAAATATGTTATTGGTCATCTTACAGTTGACTGGTATGGGTTATTTTTATGGAATTTTTAAAATAAGAATAAATTTTTTCACAATATAAATCTTAAATCTTGTTGAATCAGATAGTTTAAAAACTAATGCATCTTCATTGTCCAATTTGTGATATGAAACAAATCTTTCCACGCCTACTAAGACCTTATTTACTCCTAATGTAGATTGTATCATATTTTGGTTCATCCTCATCCTTCAAAATCAACTATACTTCCTTTAAAGAATATGACTTTTTAGAAAACTTCAAATGAATCTCGAGCAAAAAATAGTTGTACATATGTGATTGAACTATTGATTTAACAAAAGACATATTTTTAGATCCCAAGTTACTTTAAAGTATCTCTGCATTTTGTGGGATGATTTTTCACAACAAATTGGTATCAGAGTCTAAGATTATAAAACCTTCTTGGCATATGATCGACATTGATATATGCATTTTTGACTTTATAGTACTATGACTATACTATCAAATAAAAATTATATCTAATACTTTTTTTCATCGATACTTGTATAGCTAGTGTTCTGAGTGTTATGATCCCTGACGACTATGAGCCACAAAACAATAGAAGCCGATATATAAACTCAAATTTAAATGCATTAAAATTTTATAAGCAATTGGTAGGAGACATATTGTTAGGATTTTCAGCGGGAGATGTGGAGGATGAAAGCATCATTGGGCTAATTTTAAAGTGCAAAACTTTAAGTTTGGCTAATGTTGAGGAAGCTTCCCGCTCTATTAGAACCTGCAAACCACAGATAAGATACTTCCCAAGTGGGTGACCCCGTGAAGGAGGCTCTGATGCTTAAGCCGATTCGATAAAAATAGAAGGGTTAGCCCAAAGCTCGAGTGTTCGAGTGTAATAATCTCGATGACTATGAGCCATAAAATAATAGAAGCTGATACATAAACTTAAAATTTAAATGTGTTGAAATTTTATGAGCAATTGGTAAGGGACATACCTATTGGTATTTTTAGCCAAAATAGATGTGGAGGGCAAAAGGCATCATTTGACTAATTTCCAATGTTCTCGTCTTTCAGTGTTCGGCTAATGTTGATGAAGTTTCCCGCTTCGTTAGAACCTGTAAACTACAGATAAGAAACTAGCTCGGAGGGTGACCCCAGGTTGAAGTCTTCGATGCCTAAGTCGGTATTCTGATAAAAATAGAAGGGTGAGTAGACAGAGTTCTGAGTGTTCTAAGTGTTTTACCCTAAAAATCAGTTTCAGTCTTCTTTATAAAGTGGTTAGTGGCTCTCCTTTTTGGTTGACTGTTTGCTATCTTTGCCGATGTGATCTCGTGAGATTTTGATTGATCGATCACCATTTGAGCTGTAAAGGGATCTCATTTTGACAAGTACAAATAATTTTTATAAGTCGTATTCGAAAAAAATTAAAGGGTGAGTAGGCGAGCCGAGTGTTCGAGTGTTATGATTCTTGACGACTATGAGCCACAAAACAATAAAAGCTGATATATAAACTCAACTTTAAATGCATTGAAATTTTATGAATTGAAGGGACAAACTGAGGGATTTTTAGTCGAGACAGATGTGGGGGGCTGAAAGCATCATTCGGATAATTTTTAAAGTGCAAGACTTTAAGTTTTTTACTAATGTTGATGAAGCTTCCATCTCTATTAGAACTTGCAAACCATAGATAAGAAACTGGTCAGGTGGGTGATCCCGGGAAGGAGGCTCCGAAGCTTGAGTCAGTATTCTGATATAAATAGAAGGGTCAGTCGGCAAAGCTCAGAGTGTTCTGAGTGTAATGATCTCTAACGACTATGAGCCACGAAATAATATAAGCCGATAAACTTAAAATTTTAATACTTTGAAATTGTATGAGCAATCAGTAAGAGCTCATCTTTGAGTAATTAGCTATACTTTGGAAATAGATGTGGAGGACTGACCGCGTTGTTTGGCTAATTTCCAAAGTGCTCATCTTTAAGTGTTCGGCTAATGTTAATGAAGTTTCCCACTCAGTAAGAACCTGTAAACCGTAGATAAGAAACTGGCCCAGGGTGAGCCAGAGAAGAAGGCTTCGATTCCTAAGTCAAGATTCGACAAAATTGAAGGTGAGTAGGCGAGCCGAGTGTTATGAGTGTTATGATCCCTGATGACTATGAGCCACAAAACAATAGAAGCCTATATATAAACTCAAATTTAAATGCATTGAAATTTAATGGGCAATTGGAAGGAGACATGCCTGTTGGAATTTTCAGTCGAGACAAATGTGAAGGGTTGAAAATGACGTTCAGCTAATTTTCAAAGTGTAAGTCTTCGAGTGTTCGGAAAATGTTGATGATGTTTCCCGCTTAGTTAGAACCTACAAACCACAGGTAAGAAACTGGCCCGAGGGTGACCCTGAATAAAGCTCGATGCCTCACCAAGATTCACAAAAATAGAAGTGTGTAGGCAAAGCTCGAGTGTTCGAGTGTTATGATCCCGATGACTATGAGCCATAAAACAAAAGAACCCGATACATCAACTTAAAATTTAAATACGTTGAAATTGTATGGGCAATTATTAAGTGACATACCTATGGGTTTTTAGCCAAAACAGATGTGGAGGGCTAACAGCATTGTTCGGCTAATTTCCAAAGTGCTCATCTTTGGGTGTTCAGCTAATCTTGATGAAGCTTCCCACTCAGTTAGAACATACAATCCACATAAAGGATATTGGCCCAAAGGTTAGCCCTGGGAAGAAGGCTCCGATGCCTAAGTCACTATTCTGACAAAAATTAAAGGGTGAGTGGGCAGTGCTCAGAGTGTTTAGAGTGTTATCATCCATGATAACTATAAGCCACAAAATAATAGAACCCGATATATAAACTCAAATTTATATGCGTTGAAATTATATGAGCAATTGGTAAGAGACATATCTGTTGGGATTTCAAGTTGAGACAAATGTAGAAGGCTGAAAGCGTCGTTCGACTAATTTTCAAAGTGCTAGTCTTCAAGTGTTCTACTAATATTGATGAAGTTTCCCGCTCAGTTAGAACCTGCAAACCACGGATAAGAAACTGGCACGGTGGGTGACCCCGGGAAGGAGACTACAATTCTTAGGTCAGTTTTCTGATAAAAATAGAAGGGTCAGTCAGCAAAGCTCAGAGTGTTCTGAGTGTAATGATCTCTGATGACTATGAGCCACAAAACAATATAAGCCGATACATAAATTTAAAATTTAAATACTTTGAAATTGTATGAGCAATCAATAAGAGACATACCTGTTGGATTTTTAGCCAAAACAGATGTGGAGGACAGACCACGTTGTTCGGCTAATTTCCAAAGTGCTCATCTTTGAGTGTTCGGCTAATGTTAATGAAGTTTCCCACTCAGGAAGAATTTGTAAACCATAGATAAGAAAGGGCCGGGTGCCCCCAGAAGAAGGCCCATGCCTAAGTCAAATTCGATAAAAATTAAAGGGTAAGTAGGTAGTGCTCAGAGTGTTCTGAGTGTTATGATCCCTGACAACTATGAGCCACAAAACAATAGAAGCCGATATATAAACTCAAATTAAATGCATTGAAATTTTATGAGCAATTGCTAAGAGACATACCTATTGGGATTTCAGTCAAGACATATGTGGAGGGCTGAAAGCAACATTCGTCTAATTTTTAAAGTGCAAGTCTTTAAGTTTTTGGCTAAGGTTGATGAAGTTTCCCGCTCAGTTAGAACCTGCAAACCACAGATAAGAAACTGGCCCGGTGGGTGACCCCAGGAAGGAGGCTCCGATGCTTAAGTCAATATTCTGATAAAAATAGAAGGGTCAGTCGGCAAAGCTCAATGTGTCCTGAGTGTAATGATCTCGCGACAATGAGCCATAAAATAATAGAAGCAATAACATAAACTTAAAATTTAAATGCGTTGAAATTTTATGAGCAATTGGTAAGGGACATACCTATTAGTATTTTGAGCCGAAACAGAAGTGGAGGAAAGCATCATTTGACTAATTTCCAAAGTTCTCGTCATCTAGTGTTCGGCTAATGTGGATAAAGTTTCCCGCTTAGTTAGAAGCTAGAAACCACAGATAAAAACTGGTTTGGAGTGTGACCCCAAGAAGAAGTCTCATATGCCTAAGTTAGTATTCTGATAAAAATAGAAGGGTGAGTAAACAGAGTTCTGAGTGTTCTAAGTGTCTAACCCTAAAAATCAGTTTAACTCTTCTTTATATAATGGTTGGCGGCTCTCCTTATTGGTTGATTGTTTGTTGTCTTTGCCGATGTGAACTCATGAGCTTTTGATTAAGCAATCAGCATTTGAGCTTTGTTGGTAGATCTCATATATGATAAGTACACTCAATAACTTGAAAGTGCTGTAATTATATGAAAAGTACTCACAATTACTTAGAAGTAGTACAAATTATATGACAAGTAATCTAAGTAACTTAGGAAGGTCTAGCGATAATACTTATAAGAACGTTGTAGGATTTCTACGTTTGCATCTTGATATGAAATAGTTGAATTAGAGACATTAGAACCAACATGTTCTACAAATTACCTATCGGTTGGACCAATATAAGAAATAAGTACAGAGTGGTAAGTATAGACAGAATATTATAACATAGGAATTGGGCTCCTAGCACAATAGAACAAATATTCTCACCCTTAGACAAGGAAACTGCATATCATACACTTGACGTCTACCAATGATGTTGTAATAACTTAAACTAGAAGCAACTGATGTAGTGTTATAGCCTAGTTGGCATAAGAAGGTAGGCTACTCTGCCATGGATCCCTATGTACAGTAGTGGGAGCGAGGGAATTTGGTAAATTCATGGGTTAAGGAAGAAGCGTAAAAATAGCCAAAAATGAGTGGAACCAATCCTATAATGGGTGGATTCAAGAACGCAAAGGTTAGGACAGCTAGTGGTATAAGAATGCATAAACTAGCGAGATTCCCTACTACCAACTAACTAGTAGGTTCGAGTGGCAGAATGAAGGAAAAATTAGAATTTTTTAATGGGACCCACATGCCAACACCCACAGGCATCGCACTTACACAACATGTAGAGGTCATCATGCTGACCAAATCCAAATTAATAAGTCAATATTTGGAGGGTCACATTAAAGGGAATTAAATTTTATATAATTTATGTTTTAAAAGTAGTTTTTAGAATTAAATTTTAGAACAAATTTCGTAGTTGGATTTGTTCAGCCAAACGAGCCTTAAGGACCCTTAGGGCAGAACCTTGAAAGCCCAAAACCACCTCTGTTATTCCATTCTTCTGCTGTATATTATGGTGGAACAGTAAGAAGTAGAAGAAAAAGGAGAGGGTGATGGACTGGGATTGTTGCACATGGACTGCAACTGCTGCCCCTATTGCTACTGCTGCACCTTTATCTGCTACTGCTGGTTGTTGGACTGCAACGGCTAACCATATTGCTACTAGTTCTTCAAAACGGGCCCTAACGACCCTTAAGGCTGAACGTTATAAGCCCAAAACTGCCTCTGTTGTTCCGTTATTCTGCTATATACTATGGTGGAACAGTAAGAAGATGAAGAAGAAGAAGAAGAAGGAGAGGGGGGCTGTTAAACGTGGATTGCAGCCGCCGCCCCTATTGCAATTGGTGCTGCTGGTTGTTGGACGGTAGCTGCTGTCCCTATTGCTACTGCCGTACCTTCATCTGCTGCTACCGGTTGTTGTTGGTGCAAGCGAAGGCTAAATGATGAAGCCTCTTGCTACTGCATAAGGTTGCTACTGATACAAGCTATAAGGAAGGAAATTATTGTACAAGAAGGCTGCAAACTACTGTCCCGAAGTTCAGATGTTGCTAGGACTGAAATTGCTACAAACTAAAGCTCATTCAAGCTTGGAAGATTACTACTACCCGGCTGTACATAGAGTTGATGCTGCTCACAGCTAGGTTGGGCTGTTAGAACCTTCTTTTTTCTGTACGCATACTCAATAAGATAAAATTCTGCCACCCTATATGCTGTACAGCAGTTTCATTAAGTAGGAACAAAAACCGGTTAGGGTTTCAAGCATGCAGCCACCCAAAATTTGCGAATAAAAGAATTAGGTTGCATAAAGTAGAAAGAAGCATACTCGGTTAGGAATTCAGTAAATTTGGAACTAAAATTTATTCCCTATATACTTATTTTGTACTAAGTGGAAGAATTCCTAAATTTAATAGGAGTTTAGGGTTATAATTTATCATTTACCCATCTCTGAGAACTCCAATTGGGAGGAATACTAGCATACATGGTATAAATTAGTAATTAAAGTTGGGAATAGTAAATTTAGTTAATTAGTTTTGGGGTTTTATATGCCATGAGTTCTTACCTAATTTTTTTAAGAAATCAAGTAAGAATGCTCCAATTCGACACTTTTTTTTTTTCACTCCTACTTGAGCTAAATTTGGGAGCTGAGGTGGCTCATCCATACTTTTTATAATACCCCAGTCAAATTAAATCAGTATGGGGGGGGGAAATTTCTGATTGCAGAATTATAAGGTTTAACTCGGGAAATTGGGAAGAAATTTGAAAGTATGTTAAGGCAGAATTTTAAGTTAGGAAATTGGTGATTTTAAGGGCTTCAAAATGACCCTAGGGACAAGGAGATACCTAGAAGTGACATTTAGCAATTTTCAAGTTCTTATCTATGAGTGTTCAGCTAATGTTGCTGAAATTTCCGGCTCAATAGAACCTACAAACCATAGAAAAAAAACTCCCCCGGATGGTGCCCCCGGGAAGGAGGCCCCATTCCTAAGTCTATTCGAAAAAAATGGAAGGAGAGTGGGTAGAGCTCTATGTTCGAGTGTGCCCCAAAAATAAGTTTAAATCTTTTTATTCGTGGGTGTGTCTCTTCCCATTGGATGGCTGGTTGATATCCTTGATGATGTGGACTGTGATTTTTTGATTGAGCGATCACCATTCTAGCTGAGGTGGAAGATCTCATATATGATAAGTACATTCAACAACTTAAAAGAGCAATAAATTATATAAAAAGTACCCTCAAGAACTTAAAATTCATGCAAATTATATGAAAATTAACCCCAAAAAGAATTAAAAGGTCTAGCAATAATACTTATAAGAACGTTGCAAGATTTGTGTCCAACCCATCCCAACTATTTTACATATCGTCCGCAGCTAATTTTCCTTTCCATTTTATTTTGCCCTTACCACTTGTTGATAGCAATTTTAGGTCTGCCCTTCTTTTCCGAACCCTTTATTTGAATTTGGTCATTTTTCAAACCGAGGCTTACATAGTTTCCTTAGAATATGACCATACCACCTCAAATGGTTGTTATGGTGCTTGTCTCAGGGGGGATCCCCCATTTTTCTTTATCATTTCTTAATTTATCCCTATTGGTCTTACCGATATCGCAATAAATCGCCATCTCCTACACCGAGATGAGGATCTATATAACATCCTCATCTGGGGTAGGAAATGAGGATGTTATGAAGGAGGGCCGAAGACCAAGGGATAAGTAACGAATGTATAAATTAGTTTTAAAAAATAAAAATACTTTCTTGCACATTCAAATTGTGGAAAAATTAATAAGAATTCTCTCGTGATCCCCTTTTTGTATTAGGTGACGATGGCTCTCAGAACACAGGCTCCATTATGTTTTGTTCAAACCTTTTCTATAGATTGTAAGTGATCAATAAGAAAATTGTAATTACAAGGAAAGTTCAACCATATAATGAGTTTCGTATCAATTGCTACTTTCGCCCCAAAGAGAAAAATTTTCCCTAGGAAACTTCAATATTTGTGAATTTTGCCAAACTAATCTTTTTTTGACAAAGGGTAAATATAACCCCGATGACTAAGTTCCAAAAACAAAAGTAGCCGATATGTAAATTTAAATTTAAATTGTTAAATTGTACCAAGAATTGTTAGAGACATATTTTTATTTTCAAAGACCATGGGAGAGTTGAAAGAGTTGTTCAACTAATTTTCAAAGTGCTCATCTTCGAGTGTTCGGCTAATGTTGATGAATTTTCGCGCTCAGTTAGAACTTACAAACCAAAGATAAGAAACTGGCCCATTGGGTGACCCCGGGAAGAAGGCTCCCTGACGCCTAAGTTAGTAAACTGATAAAAAGTGAAGGATAAGTAGGCTGAGCTCAGAGTATTCTGAGTGTTATGACCCCTGACGACTATGAGCCACAAACTATAGAAGTCGATATATAAACTCAAATTTTAATGTGTTGAAATTATATGAGTAAATGCTAAGAGATATACCTGTTGGGCTTTTTAGTTAAGACAGATGTGGAAGGCTGAAAACGACGTTTAGCTAATTTTCAAAGTGCAAGTCTTTGAGTGTTCTGCTAATATTGATAAGGTTTCCCACTCAGTTAGAACCTGCAAACCACAGATAAGAAACTAACCTAGAGGGTGACCCTGGGAAGAAGGCTCCGATGCCTAAGTCAGTATTCTAACAAAAATGGATGGGTGAGTAAGCAACGCTTAGCATGTTAAGAGAGTTATGATCCCTGACCATTATGAGCCACAAAACAATATAAGCCGATACATAAACTTAAAATTTAAATACTTTAAAATTGTATGAGCAATCAGTAAGAGACATACCTGTTGGGTTTTCAGCCAAAACAGATGCGCAGGACTAGTGGTGTCGTTCGGCTAATTTCCAAAGTGCTCATCTTTGAGTGTTTGGCTAATGTTAATGAAGTTTCCCACTCAGAAAGAACCTATAAACCATAAATAAGAAATTGGCCCAGGGTGACCCCGAGAAGAAGGCTCCGATGCAAAAGTTAGTATTCTGACAAAAATTGGAGGGTGAGTAGGCAGAGCTCAGAGTGTTGTGAGTGTTATGATCCCTGACGACTATGAGCCACAAAACAATAGAAGCCGATATAGAAAATCAAATTTAAATGCATTGAAATTTTATGAGCAATTGGTAGGGGACATACCTGTTGGGATTTTCAGTCGAAACAGATGTGGAGGGCTGAAAGCATCATTCGGCTAATTTTTAAAGCGCAAGTCTTTAAGTTTTTGGCTAATATTGACGAAGTTTCCGCCGCTAGAACCCGAAAAACCACAAATAAGAAATTGGCCCGATGGGTGACCCCGGAAAGGGGCCCTCCGATGCTTAAGTCAGATTCTAATAAAAATAGAAGGGTAAATTTCAAAAATCTTAGAGTGTAATGATCTCTCGATGACTATAAGCCGCAAAATAATAGAAGCCGATACATAAACTTAAAATTTAAATGCTAAAATTTTACAAGCAATTGGTAAGGACATCCCTTTTGGTATTTTCAAAAAGGTGGGGGGTAAAAGCAACATTTGGCTAATTTTAAAGTTCTGGGAGTGCTGGCAAAGTTGATAAATTTTCCCCATTTAGTTAAAACCCCAAAAACCACATATAAGAAATCGCCGAGGGTGACCCTGGGAAGAAGTCTCCATGCCTAATTTAGTATTCGATAAAAATAGAAGGGTGAGAGACGATTTCCCGAGTGTTCTAAGTGTTCTAAATGTCTTACCCAAAAATCAGTTTAAGTCTTCTTTATATAGTGGTTGGTGGCCCCCTTCTTAGTTGACTTTTTTATCTTTGACGATGTGAAATCGTGAGTTTTTTGTTTTGAATCACCATTTGAGCTGTGTTGGTAGATCTCATATATGACAAGTTCACTCAATTACTTGAAAGAGCGTAATTATTTGAAAAGTACTTAGAAATTTTTATAAGTTGTGCAAATTATATGACAAGTAATCTAAGTAACTTGGGAAGGTCTAGCATACAACTTATAAGAACTTTGTAGGATTTCTATTAGTTTACATCTTGATATGAAATAGTTGAGGCAAAATTTTTAACTCGGAAATTGGTGATTTTGAGGGCTTTAAAATGACCCTAGGGACAAGAGATACCTAGAAGTGACATTTAGAAAATTTTTCGCAGTTTTATCTATGAGTGTTCATTAATGTTACTGAAATTTTCCGCCAATAGAAACCCAAAACCATATATAAAAAATCGGTTTGGGAGGGTGACCCCGGAAGGAGGCCCATGCCTGTCAAGTTTCCCATAAAAATGAAAGGGAGAGTAGGCAAAGCTCGAGTGTTTTGAGTGTCGACCAAAAATAAGTTTAAATCTTTTTATATCATGGTCTGGTCTCTTCCTATTTGGATGGCGGGTTTTATCCTTGGGACGTGGACTCGTGAGTTTTTTGATCAAACCCATCACCATTCTAGCGAGGTGGAAGATCTCATATATGATGTACATCCAATAACTTAAAAGAGCAACAAATTATATGAAAAGTACCCTCCGTAACTTAAAATTCATGCAAATTATATGAAAAGTAATCCCAAAAAATTTTAAGAAGGTCTAGCAATAATACTTATAAAAAATTTTTAAGATTTGTGTCCAACCTGATCCCAACTAATTTATACATCCCCGGGCAGCTAATTTTTTTTTTCCATATGTATATATGTCCTTACCACATGTTGATAGTAATTTTGGGTCTGTCCCCCCCTTTTTTGGAACCCTCCTTAAATTTTTGGTCATTTTTCCAAACTGCAAAAATAGGTTCCATGGAATATGACCATACCACCTCAAAGGGTTGTTATGGTGCTTATCTCGAGTTGGTGTGCCCCCCACTTACTTTCTCATACAATCATTCCTTAATTTATCCCTCCTAGTCTTACCACATATCGCAATAACATCGCCATTTTTACACCCGAGATGAGGATTCATATAACATCCTCATCTCTCGGGTGAGCGTAAATGAGGATGTTACGGGGGATGAGCAAGAAGACCAGGAGGGATAAGAACAATGTATGAATTAGAAAAAAATTACAAAAAATTAAGGAAAAATTAATAAGCATTCTCACCGGATGCCCTTTGTTTTAGGTGACAAACGGCTCTCAAAATTAAACAGCTCCATTATATTTTGTTCAAACTTTTTATAGATTGTAAAGAATCAATAAGAAAATTGTAATTACAGGAAAGTTCAACCATAAATGAGTTCCGAAAAGTACTTTCGACCCCAAAGAGAAAAATTTTCCCGGGAAACT
>JAJSZK010000648.1:0-10860 GCA_022985045.1 Macadamia tetraphylla | reverse complement strand
GACTATCCATTTTTAAAATATTAGTGAGAAAATTTTTTACTGTAAGGGGAATTGTTACCAATTATTAAATATTAGGTTATGAATAGAGAAATTGATTTGTAAATTGTAATAATGCTTCCATTGATTTTCTTATTCACTATACAAAACTAGTTGGATAGTTAAATGAATGATTGGATAATAGAGTTCATTTTGTGATTCAATATTAGTTATCTTCTTAGTAAGTTGTTATCTGTTGACACCGAATTTTGTCACCCCCCCGGCAATGATGACAATATGAAGAGTTACATGTTGGATATTTTAGACTTGGAGAATTTTCAAACTTAGAAAATGACAATTTTTCTTATAAATTTTCAAGAGAAAATGTTTTCAAAAATTAGAATTTGATGTTGTGGATTATTGTTGTTTGTCCCCTCAAGTCGGACATTACACTTTGATGCGAGAACTATGCGAATCGACGTCCGATTCTCTCTTTCATTATATGATCTGGGTCCCTACTTTATGCATATTTTCGTAAAGGTTCCCGGTCAAGACTACAATCATGTCTTACATCATTGGATAGTGCTCGGATTGAGCTTTCTAATGACATATTACACGTCGAATTCTGACTAACGGTTTGAAAGATATGACCCCCGAAGGTTGACTCCAAAGTTCGGTATCAGATTCCATTCCGAGCAACCAAGGAGTGCCACATGGTGCCCAAACCCCTTTGTCCAAAAGCAAGCTTTTTGGACAATTTTCCCTAGTTTTTTAGTCCCACATCGAAAATAAAAGAGAATTGTCTCAAGTCCCAAGTCTATAAGAATAACTCTTCCTCTCTTCCACAGGGGGAGGAAAAAATTTGGGAGAAGGAATATGGCCCCATGAAGGTTTTTGCTAATTTCCTCTCTCTAAATAAAGAATCTCTCCAAGTATAAAATTTTGAATGTGTAATCCTTCCTTGAGCCGGGAGACCTAATCCGGTTCGGTTCGATTTTGGGCTTGAAGTACAAGGGTTATCTCCCCTTGTTTCTTGATTAAAGCATGTTTAAAGTATTTATTTATTTATTTATTTTCTCCCAATAGTGATTTAGAATTAGTTTAATTAATAGATTAGTTTCTAATTTATTAATAATTGATTTATTTAGATTAATTATGTTTAATTAATTTCAGTTTGGTTCAATACGATTTATTAGATGTGAATTGATTTATTCCGTTATAATTAAAGGTATTTAGGATTAATTGATTCTTTTAGATTAATTCGGTTTAATTGGTTTTTTTTTTTATTTAACATGCTTACTTAATTAGATTTGATTTGGTTTATTTTTTTTTTAAATTGTTTTTGTTCTTTTAATCTAGACCCTTAGATTAGGATCTCAGCTGTAACCTAATCCCATTTCTTCTTCTTCTTCTTCCTCTCTTCCATCTTTCTTCTCCAGCCGCCCCTTTCCACTTTCTTCTCCTTCTTCTTCTTCTTCTTTTTCTCTTCTTCTTCCCTGCTGCTGCAACCGAACTTGCAGCCGCACCCTAACTCCTCTTTATTCTCCTTCTTTTTCTTCTTCTTCTTCTTTTTCTTTTTCTCTTCTTCTTCTCTGCTGCTGCAACCGAAACCTGCAACTACTCCTTATTCTTCTTCTTCTTCCTCTTCTTTTCTTTCTTTTCTGCCTTTGCTGAAACCGAATTCCACCATCTTCTTCTTCTTCTTTTTTTTCTCCCCTGCTGCTGCAGCCACTGACCGGCAGCCACCGAACTCAACTTCTTCTTCTTCTTCTTCTTCTTCTTATTCTTCTTCTTCTTCTTCTTCTTCTTCTTTTCTTTTTCCCTGTTGCTGCAGTTCTCTTCTTCTTCATCTTCTTTTTCTTTTTCTCTTCTTCTCCCCTGCTGTTGCAACCAAGACCTGCAACTACTCCTTATTCTTCTTCTTCTTCTTCCTCTTCTTTCTTTCTTTTCTTCCTTTGCTGAAACCGAATTTCACCATCTTCTTCTTCTTTTCTTTTTCCCTGCTGCTGCAGTTCTCTTCTTCTTCTTCTTCTTTTTCTTTTCTTTTTCCCTGCTGCTGCAATTCTCTTCTTCTTCTTCTTCTTCTTTCTTTTTTTTCTTCCCTGCTGCTGCAACCACTAACCGGAAGCCACTAAACCTGCAACCAAATCCATCCTCACCTTCATTCCTTCCATTATCGAAATCTGAACCATATCACCATCATCTTCAACCTCCCTTCTCCATGGAATCGATCCAACCTTGCCTAGGGCCTTGTATGTGTTCTACTGTTTCTAACCAAGCTCTATGGCACCACATGTGGTTGACATTTTGGGTTACGAAGGCATCTGATCATCTCAAGAAACCATGAGTAAAGACATTGTTGTTGCTATAATCCTTACTGGAATCTCTGAAATCAGTTTTGTAAATTCCCAATGTGTTTAAGTCTTGTAAAGTTTGATTTTTCACCTTTTTTTCTTTTGTTTTGCAATGTCGTTTGATTTAGTTGTTCTAGTAGTTTAATCAAACTCCCATGTTATTATAGCTTATTTTATTAATTTGCTTTGTGTAAATGTAGTTAGTAAAATGATTTAGTCTAATTAGCATAATGTTTATCTCATTAGTCCTTTTGGGGCCTTATGATATGTTCATCTCACCTTTTAGGATTAGATTAAAATATTTTCAATCCATCTAATTACGTATAATAATGTATTTGAACCTAGATTTAGCTTTAATCAAGTAAACTAGATAGATTACTTAGATCATTAAATCTCATCCATTCAAAGTAGTCTAGTTCAACTTACTTTTCCTTGATTCAAAATTCAAATGATTTTCTTTTTCTTTTTTCCTCTTCATAACATACGTGGGACGTAGTCTAGGACGTAGGGTAGTATGGGCGTGGCTGGCCCCCCTCAAACCGACTCGTAGCATTAGACGCGTTACTTGGGTTCTCGGGTTGATAAAAATGAACCCGTTTCAATCCATTCCTTTTCATCTCAAATAGTGTGTCCTTTTATAATTACTTGTGTATTTAATTTAAATTCGGATATCTTGCCATATTGATAATCATTAGATTTAGATAGGTTAGTCAATATCATGTTTGACATGCTTCGTGTTTATTAACATGTCTTTTTTTTATATATATACTTGATGGTTCGATGTTAAAAAGCTTAATTTATTTTAGGATTAGCTCAAGATAAACATAATTAGGGCAATTAGGTTCCATAATTTATTTAATTAAACCATAGGTTTAGTTTGATCTTTCTAAACTAGATTAGGTAGACTAGTAAAATGCTTCCATTTAATGTAATTAGCCCATTTTACTTTTCTAATTTAATTAGGCCCCATTTAATTTAAAAATATTTTTACCAATTAGATTAAGTAAGATTGCAATAATTTATTTCACAAATTACTAGGGATTGGGTTTAATCATTTTAATTAATTCAATTTAGGATCTCACAAATTCATTGATCATCCATCTAGGTCAGGCTTAATTAATCAAATTAGTTTAATTTAAGGTTTCATAAGTTGCTAAACTAATCCTAGGTTTAGGCTTATTTAATTAGCTTAATCTAAGACTCATAATACATTAATCAAATCATTTAGGCTTATTTAATTAGCGTAATCATTTGATTATTTGCATCATAACCTAGCTAGCATAATTTAGACACTTGGTTTAGGGTTTTCACATGCCATGCTTAGATACATAGTTTAGGGTTTTCAGTGACCTAGATTTAGGACTAGTTAGTAGGGTACAAACAAACTTTGGTCAAATAAAAAGAGACCGGCTTTAGGGCCGGGCAGACTGGGTGCCTAACACCTTTCCAGTCTGTCACTTGACACTTGTCTAGAATCTTGGTGTAAACCAACCTTATCCATCAGAGTCATTAGTCTCTCTCCCTTGATTGGGGGAGACATTTATGGGTCCTAGACCCTTTCTAGGTGGCGACTCCCTTTTACCCATAACGTGTATCCCCCCCTTTGGCATTTGATGACCAGGGGATACTATCTCATCTCATTAGGGTCGAACCCTAGCGTGTGCACACACGCTACGCGCCATATCGTGACCCGACAGAGGTCTATGATACCTACATTATCATTAGTTTCAAAATTAGTTAACTTTCCCTTACAACGATAACCATGATTTTATAAAAAATTTAAAGTGTTTTTTTGGTCAAATCTCGTCACTATAAGTTATGAATGTAAGATGTCATTATGGTTCAAGCCCAATAATAAACGGATCTAAACCGATATTAACACGATATTAAGAAACCAAAATAAACCGAAACCAAATCGGACCGAAACCGAAATCGACCGAAAATCAAAGTTCATTAACGGATTGGTTTTGGTCTCCCTCATTCTTAGACCGAAACCAATTCAACCCAACCGAAACCAAACTAAACCGACCAATTGACACCCTTAACATTCTTCATTTTTTGTCCCTTCCAAGTTCCAATCACACAAATATAGTAAACGATGATAATCACCATGCATTTATAGTAAAAAATGTGTGTGTGTGTGAGAGAGAGAGAGAGAGAGAGAGAGAGTCTTGTTTTCCATTGCTTGTGTTTGTGGGTTGATATATACAGAGGAATTGGCCCACCTTGCATGTTATTTTCGTTACTAGGGCCTCAAAGGAGGATACGAATCCTTTGCGGGGAGGCAATGTGTGGCAATGAGCATCAGATGGCTGGGGTGCATGCCAAGGCCCTCTTAGCTGTTGGATCTTCACTACCACTCAGAGAGATTTTGAAAAGCTCAAGAGGCTTTTAAGGTAAATGTTAGTTGAGGAGTACAAGGCTTCTATGAATTGGAAACAATTCTAGTGTTAAAATTAAAGAAATCCAAGAAAGGGTCCTTCACAAGATGCCAGAGAAAGATGCAGTACAAAAAGGGTGTTTCTTGCGCTAGACATATTGTGGAGTGTTTCTATTTTCTGTTCTCTGTGTTCTGGCTTTCCATTTTTTGTTTTCTTCTTATGTTCACTATTCTTACTGAATTTCTAAGTATTATCTTCGGACATTCCTACTGTAATCACTTATTGGAGTGCAACTTAAGTTTTTGGAGAGTTGTTTTATCATAGATGTGAGGACGTAGGGTCAACCCGGTTGTACATAAATGGAACGATCAAATCCCTTAAGGAGAGTATTCATATACCACTCAATTCTACATATACAAGAAGATTTCTATCATTGGTTCAAAGGCTCAAGTTTAACAGTAAGTTACTCTTCTCTTTATTATTGTAACCAACAACTTAACATTTTCCCAACTGAATGGGGTCGGCTACGTGGATCTATCAGAAAAGGGGAAAAGAAAGAAGAGGCAATGTAACACCGCCGGACCATCCCACCTAAATGTAATCAGTAATATGGATCTTTGCCCTCCAAACTACTCTAGTTGATGTCATGCTATTGTCAAGACTTAGGCACCATTTGACGTTCCGTTTCTGCCGTTTTTGCGTTTTCTTGTTCCTAGAAATAGAGAAACAACCTAAAAAGCGTTTGATAAAGTTGTTCTGTTTCACCCGTTTCTAGAAACATAAATCAAAATTTATGCCTATTTACAATTCTAGAAATGACTTTGACGAAACAAGTCCGACTTGTTTCGTCGTTTCTAGAAACGAATTTGAGAGAAAAAAAAGGTTGTTGTGCCCGACAAGTCTCTCAACTATTTAAACCTAAAAAGAGGCAACCGAACCCTCTCTCCCTTTTGGGCATTCGATGATACAATTGGGTTTTTTTAGTGGCATTATGAATGCAAAAAACGTTTCGAGAAACAAGTTTATCAAACACCAAAAAATCCGCTTTTGTTTTCGAAAACATAAAAAGTCGTTTAGCTTCTGCATGTTACTCTTTACCAATTCATCAATGGTCATTTTAGGTCTGCCCCTAGCTCTTTTTTGTCTTTTCCACTGGATCTGATCACTCTTCTGTATTGGAGCATCCCAAGGCCTCTGTTGGACATATCCATGCCACCTTAAACGACATTCTCGTAGCTTGTCCTAAATCGAGGTCACTCCCAACTTAGCTCTAACCCTGTCATTCATCACTCTATCTCTCCTAGTGTTGTCACATATCTATCTCAACATCAGCATCTCTGCTACTCTTAACTTTTCTGTGTTACGCTTTTTGATTGCCCAACATTATGCCCCATATAACATAGTCGATTTTATGACAACCCTGTAGAATTTGCCTTTAAGCTGGAGAGGAATTCGTCAATCACATAACACTCCATAAGCCCTTCCGTGCGGGGTACAAGCACCGTGTACATATACAGGTAAGTGGGGAGTGGACTCTGAATTAATTTCATAATGTTATGTATCATTTAACATGTGTTAGTCTGGCCATGTCATCATGTCACTTGTGTGTAGACAAGACATCACATATGCCGTATCACGCATTGAATGTGCATTTATATGATATGCTATGCTTTGTGTTATGATTGAATATTCTTTAGGTCTTGATGTATGTAATGGAAGAATTTAATATGGACATGATATGCATGCTAGATTAGATGCCGTAGACGGTTTAGAAACGAGTGCATGGTGGCTCGTGGAATGGGATGCGGTGCCATTGTGTAATCGTATTATGCTCATATAGAAGCATGCGACTAGGATTTATATACCCCTTTGTGCCACGACCCTTCCCAACAAGGGTTTACGTGTTGGGTTACTATTGGGGGAAAGCATCGGATTGTGGTTGTCGAACTCCTGCAGCGGTTAGAAGTACACACGGCTGATCGCTAAAATAGTCGGTAACCCCGATGTTATATTCAGAGGGCCAATCATCCTGCTTTTATTTTAGGTGGAGTCACCCATTTACTTTCTGTCATTTAAATTTGCCGAGAGTTGGCTTGCATTTTAAATTTTGGTACCAACAGTGGGCCTTCTCCGACAACCCTATGGGCGTATCACAGGATGGGGTCCGCGGCTCGTACCTGGGGCATACGTGCACTGTGGTTGTGACTAGCACATAGCCTATGACCTAATAATGTTGTTAGGCTAATAGAATTAAAATTATTGCATACATATAGGCGCATATGTGTTGTGACTGTTTGTTTGGTTTTCTTTGTGTGGTTTTCCTTTCCACTGACTGGGCTAGTGAGCTCATTCCACGTGCACAACTCTTTCTAGGTGATTTTACAAGTTACCCGCAGGGAGATCAGGAGTAGGGCCCCACTGTGGAGTTCCCTCTAAGGACTGGTGGGTCCCTAATGAGTTCAGGCACGGTGCCAATTGCACGCGAGGATTGTGCTGCATGGCGGTAGTGACTCAAGTGTGATTCTTTTTATCATTTTGATATACTCCTTTTAGATGACTTAATGTTTAAATTGTTATATTTTTGTGTATATATCTTGCTTTTGGGCCCAAATGTATATAACTTTTATAATTCAATTTGGGTATTAAGTATTTGGAAAATAATTACAGGTATTATTATAAATAGGTCTTCCGCTGAAAATATAGGTCTTATCTTAGTTTAGTAGATGTATGATGTATTGCAGTTACTACATTGTTGATCCTAGTAGGTTTGTGAGTTAACCGGAGTTAACTCGATCACCGGCTCTGTTCTGTGCGAGCGGGGTGTGACATTCTTTGCCTTAGTGTCACACCCAACTTCCCATTAGGAATACCGACGATGTGAGTAAGACACGTACCTGTCTTACGAACCTACCAAGATCTCTGATAATAGTACCTTAACATTTCACAATCTCACATCACAAACCAACCATAAGCAGCAGAATCAGAGTATAGTAGCTAAATCATCAATAAAATGGAAAAAACGTCTATTGATAATATAATAGCAATAACCGAGTTATTCTATTACATTCATCCATGACATATAATATAAAATCTTAAAATATAAAATCCATAATTTATATCCAAAAGTATCAAAATTGATGTACAGTGGTCGCTAACATAGTCCTGATCGTGCTCCCCTGCTTCTAGCATCCACCAGTTGCTCACACCATACTCTGACCCATAAGATACTGGGTCACATGCCATAGGCACCACAATACCTGCATCATCATCTAAAAAAAAGGTGTATACATGGGGTGAGCTTTCCAACTCACTCAGTGAGGGGTGGGGTCAAGCACATCCAAGCAAGACAATAATAATAATAATTCATGATGCATAATAGGAAAAATTAAATACATAGTCCATGATGCTCGCGATGCAGTTCATTTATTTATTATCCACCTAACAATACAAACTAAGTATGGTAAAATGCTACTACGGCGCATTAGGCTGTATCCTTCGTCTCGGAACCGCCATCGACTATATAAGGATACAAACCCTAGCCGTGAATAGAAGCCTGTCGGTCCCCGTATGCATCCATGGGTCACCCAGCAAACCCCTGATAATCTCCTCCTGGCTGTCATGGCACCGATACCAATCATCGGCCATTCCTAACAAGTTTCCACCTCCAGCAAAAATCACATCGTACCACGGGTGTGGCATTCCAGAAAGGCACATCGAACATACCACAATGGGTTATCCAACACCTTTACCCCTGTTGGCAAGGGTTCGTAGCATAAGGAGTCATACCTAACCACATATATATATATATATATGCTATATGTCTTCATAATGATATAGTTAGTATGAATTACATAATACCAGCAAGACCTCGGCCACAAAGTGTAATCCATCTCCAAATACAGTCCCGGGTACACGATACAGGTAACACAGCGACCACAAAGTAAAACTTGAGACCGTTTACTTAATCTAGCATGCATATCATAGTTGTGTATGGACTACACAACACCGGGACCAATCGTCGGCCATGAAGCGTATCCATTTTCAAATGCAGTCCCGGGATACACGATACCGGTGAGACCACGGCCACAAAGTGTAACCCGCAACTACAACTAACTATAATGCACATAATCAATGCATGAATGCAACATACACAAGGAAATCACAGCACCGGTACCACTTCGGCCACGTCGGATTCCATCTCATACATACAACCAAACACACGGCGATCACGGTACAAGTACCACCTCGGCCACATCAGATCCCGTCATACATCTCCATACAATTCATATCATAATCGTAAAATGACAAATATAACATATGACATATCATCATCGTATTTGAACAATTACAATTAAACATGTTAAGCATTTGAGCAATTTAATAATAATGAACATTCCAAAAGTAAACATTGTCCATCCCTCACCTGGTTTATGTTCGAGTGTGTTAGGGTTCAAGTACGGCCATCGATCGATCGACTCAACTTTGATCTTGGGGCACGTGCGTGCCATTGTCCTAGATACAAGGGCAATCGTACATCAGTACGTGTCGAAAAGATCGGGAGAGGCTCACTTGGATCACCCCCAAAAGGTACAATCAGGGTTTCCCAATGACAGTATTGTCACCGGAAACACCCACCGAAAATAGGATATTTCCACCCGAAATATCAGTGCTGTTTCCCATGGTGGTGACAGAGAGCTCACAAGCCTCCGTGATCCACCGAAAATATGCCACCAGAAGTATGCCCAGTGGATCCGATGGCTTGCTTCCGGTGGTGGTATAGAACTATCCACTTATTTTGGGGCTTCTCGGCTCGGGCCCGATCGCCAGGATTTGTTCCGTGGAGTTTGTAGGAAATTGTCCTAGCATCATTCTAAGCCAATAAAATCCTGATTCCACCAAGCCATTTGGGAGATGCCTCGATCGAACGATCGAAACCCTAGTTGGTCATTTGGCACTACTTATTGCCGGAGCTCACCGGGCTTGGTTCGAGCTCGGCAATAGCATTAGGAGGGTAGAATATGCATTCCACGACCTCCACACGCTTTGTACACTAAGATTCCATCCAAACCTAGCTTTGTCTAGGTCAAAAATGAAGAGAGAGGTGGTGGAAGGGAGTGTACTTGCCTTCGGTAACGATTCCGGCAACTAGGCGGCAGTCGGCACCAAGGTAAGCCTTCTTACTTCTTCTTCCCTTATTCTTCTTCCTTTCTCTCCTCTTTCTCTCCTCCCTTACGTTGGACACAAGAGAAATGAGGAATTCATTCCTCATTTCTTACTTGAGTGTTAATTTTGGACCTTAGGGTCTGTTTGGTTGGACCCTAATCGGACCGATCGGGTTATTATGACTTTCGGAGCCCGATAACCCATCCATTTAGGTTTGAAATGCTTTCACGTCACAAGGAAAATGTGGGGGATGATATGTGATCATCCAAGACTATTTACTACGCGAGTGGCGAGACCCACGAGCATCGACACCTTGACAGCAGCCTGTTAGGCTCACCAGAAATAGCCCACCGGATTCAGGCCTAGTGGATCAGGTGGCTTGCTTCCGGTGGTCAAGATAGCTTGCTGTCCAATAGCTGGTCTTGCACAGGTGGTTGCCCTCGGCCATGCTCAAGGCCTTTTGGCACTCTAATACATGCCGGGATTTATGTGTGAGGAGTCGGGTCGCTTACCGTCTGGGATCTGAAGGTACGAATCCCTCTAGTTAGACTGACACGCTATGCACGAACATGTGAGGTCATCTCTCCCCCTTCGACAATGGGCGTTTGCGAGCCAAAACCCGATCGTGCTTCCGATCTCCGATCCGAGACCTATCACAATAGTTCAAATTAGACCGAGTCAGGGCATGGGTGTAACACTTAGTGTTTTCATTTGGCATTTTGTATCCTACATAAGAGCTGGCATAGGTTTAAGTTTACCAAACTGCCCACCTAGTTTTTCAATTTATTTTTTCTTTGGTTTATTAAAAAAAAATATATTACAAAACTATCCAAAACACCTTTTTTTTCCTTTTTTTGGGTAATAATCCGAAAAACTAACCATGAAACAGTACCTTCCTTCCCAGTTTTTCCCAGGCTGATTTTGCAGAGACTCTTTCAAAAAAAGATTGGCAGAGCCTTTCCTCACCGGAGTGGTTTTAAGTCAAA
>JAJSZK010000647.1:0-10289 GCA_022985045.1 Macadamia tetraphylla | reverse complement strand
CCTACTTACTTGAATCAATGCTTGAACTTGAAAAAAAATTGCTCCACGGCTCGTGATCTTGTCACCTAGATCTAAGCCTAGAACTATAACTTAAAAAATTACAACTCAATTGCATAAATCATAAACATAAAAAGGCTGAATAAGAATAAAAGAGTGCTTGCATTAATTGAAATAAAAAAAACTATTACAAAAGTGATTAAAGCAAAAATAGAGAAGAACTAGAACTAAAGAGAGAAAGAGGAAGAGAGAGAGCAACTAAAGAAAACTAGAAGAAGAATGAATTGTCTCCCCTCCTCTTACATGAGTTGTATTTATAGGGAATGGGAGGTAGGGTAACAATTTTCTCTTTCCTTTTTTTTTTTTCTTCTCTTTTTGCTTCCACGATTTTCCTTTCCTTTTTTTTTTTCTTCTCTTGTGCAAAAACCCCTTCCACGATTTTGCTTGCTTCTAATTTGATGTGGAAATCCCTCCATGCCCTTAGTGCTTTAAGTGAGTGAAAAGGTGAAATCTTCAACAAATTCTCTAAAAAACAACCATGAGATTCGAACTTGAGACCTCTGGTGAGCAAGAGAATTTTGTACACCATAGCTCACCAACTAAGCTAGGTAGTTGTTGTTACCAAAAATAAATCTTTAATCACTTAAGGATGTGGTCCATCGATCCTTGTTGGCATTTGAATATTCCTTGTACCTCCGGGACAATTGCAAACGGGCCGGTTCTCGATCTCGGTTCTCGATCCATTATTCTTTTCCGCCCAAAAGAATAATCATTTGTACGGGTGACCAAACGGATGTGTACTTTAATTGAACACGTCCATCTTGCTTAGAATTTTGTCCTCTTCAACTATGAAAAGAAATAGGACCTCTTTACGTAAAATTGAAGATATAGTGCCCGATAGTCCTTAAGGCCTTGAAAATATAAAACCTGCAAAAAGAGAGTAAAACCCAAGGTAGCTCCATTCTAAATATGTAAAAGCATGTTTTACTACCCTAGATTTCACACATAAATGTGCTCATCAGAATTCCCCCACACTTAGACTTTGCTAGTCCTCGAGCAAAACAAAAAGAAAAGAATAAAAACAAAAAAAACCTAACTCACTTTCGTAGGAATCACGGTTGCACTTAGCATGTGCAACAAGCCTTTAAACCCCTAGGTCACCCCTAGTGGACAAGTTGTGTCTCGTAGGTGTTTGCAGTGAATATACACCCAAAATTTAGAATAAACAAATCTCAACCTTGGCTAAAGGTAAGGCTCATAACGATCCGGAGCAAAGATAATTTCTCTTACAAGGGACCCCCACACTTGAACTTTTATTACCCTTATCAATTCCAGGCACTAGCATATTTCTTAATTTGGAACTCACCTGCCTCTTCCAAAACATCCTTATCTTAAGGCAAAACCACTTGTGAAGAAATAGGGAACCAATGACTAATGCGTTGGAGTGTTTTTTGACCAAACATGTTACCAAGCAATAATGACATTTGCACATTTTTTTCTCCCTTTTTTTTTTTTTTTTTTCGAATAAACTCTATTCTACTCCACTACTTTTGGCTTGAATGACATGGTGGAGCAAACACCGACACCCAAATTACTATGTAGCCGCTTCATATGCCCAAAAGGTAGTGATGCTAGAGTTACTTCAGAAGTTTCCTCCCAAGGAATTTCGATCAAGACACCACGCTTCCTGAGGCGCAATGCCCTGTCTAGTTACAAAGGAATCAACTCTTATTCTTCTTTATACCACATTTCATATTTCATTTAAAATTGTGCATTTATCAACTCATGCCAAATTAAAAAGAAGGTCTCAACTCCAAATCAAAAGTACAAGGAACCCACAGACTTACATATGGTCCATCACCATAAAACAGGGGTCTCTTATTTTTCAAAAGAAAGTCCCATCTCAAGACACATGCTTGTTTCTTTCTTCTCAACAAGGTTTTTTATACGTTCAAAATGGGTACCTTAATCAAAACTTTTATTTTCATACATTACAAACCAATGGTCCGATCATTACCCAAAAGCCAAAGTAGGACTCCATCCTTAGCAAGCTCAAAAATAAAAAGAAAAACAAACAAAATAAAGTGAAAAAATCAAAACCGTTTCCTCCCCACACTTAAGTCATGCAATGTCCTCAATGCATGGAAAGAATTAAAAGCAAAGACAATGCAAGGGGTCATACCGATTAAAATTAGTCATCACAGTAAAAGGTTCATGGAGATCCATGACCTCTTCACTACTAGTAGTAGGAAACTCGGGGAACGGTTTCAAACGCACCATTAACCTTCAAAATTACCCCTCTCGGATTCAAAATTCCACAACCCCATGGGGATATACATTATGAACAATAAATGGGCCATCCCATCGGGATCTAAGCTACTAAAAAGATGCAATCGAGAGTTGACAATAAAACCTTATCACCAATTGCAAAGATTTGGCGAATGTGCTTATCATGGAAAGCTTTGGTCTTTTCCTTGTAAATCCTAGAACTTTCATAGGCATCATTCCTAAGTTCCTCCAACTCGATAGTTGCCCACGATGAATTCTCGTGACGACAAATCAAAGTTAAGTTTTAATGGCCCAAAAGGCCTTATGCTCTAACTCAACGGTAAGTGACAAGCTTTCCCATACACCAAATGGTAGGAGATTGACCAAGGTCAGTTCTTGAATGCAGTCCGATGGGCCCACAAGGCATCAATGAGCTAAGGGCCCAATCTACGGTTGGGATTAATGCTTTCCAAGATTTGTTTGATCCGCTTATTAGACACCTCCACTTGGCCACTATTTTGGGGGGTGATAAGGGTAGATAACTTATGGGTGATCCCATACTTTTTCATTGGGGCCTCAAAAGGTCGATTAAAAAATGAGTACCCCTATCACTAATTATTGCACGTGGTGCACCAAAGCGGAAAAATGTTCTCTTTGAGAAATGGGACCACCACTTTGTGGTCATTAGTTTTACAAGGTATGGCCTTTATCCATTTATAAACATAATCAACGGCCAAAGTATGTACAAATTCCCAAAGGAATTAGGAATGGTCCCATAAAATCGATGCCCCAAACATCAAAGATCTCAACTACCAAAATAGGGTTGAGAGGTATCATGTTTCTTATTGATACGCCAAAAGATCGACAAAGGTGGCAAGCCTTGTAAAAATCAAAAGCATCTCTAAAAAGAGGGGCCAATAAAACCGCATTGGAGAACCTTATGCGTCTTCTTAGGTCCAAAGTGTCCACCACATGCATGATCATGACAAAAGAGAGAATGGAATGTTGTTCACCTGAAACTAAGAAGTTGACAATGTCAAGAAACCATGGTTCACCGGACATTGCAAATAATTGTTCATCCGAAAGTTCCGGACCGGAGAATCAAAAACAAGGAATTGGAAACCCGGGATAAATGGTCCGCAACTAGGTTTTCAACCCTTTCTTATCCCTAATTTCTAAATCAAACTTTGCAAAAGTAAAACCCACCTAATGAGAGGGGCTTTGGCATCCTTCTTCCTAACTAGGTATCCGAGAGCGAATGATCAGATACACCACCACATGTGAACCAACTAAGTAAGACCAAACTTTTCTAATGCAAACACAAACTAAAAATTCTTTTTCAATGGTTGTATAATTGAGTTGTGCATCATTTAAGGTCCTACTAGTATAGTAAATGACAGGACAACTTATTAATCCTTTGACCCAAAACTCTCCTATGGCAAAATCCAAGCATCACACATCGCTCAAAAGATTCATCCAAACAGTGGTTGAACAATGGGTGCATTGGTCAACTCCTTCTTAAGTTGTTTGAAGGATTCTAGGCACTCTTTGGAAAACTCAAAAGTCTGATCTTTGACAAGTAATGAGGTGAGAGGTCGGGCTAATCGACTAAAGTTCTTAATAAACCCTCCAGAGAAGCCCGCATGCCCTAGAAAAGACCGAACATCCTTAAAGATTGAGGTGGTAAATTATCAATTAAATCCACTTTGACTCTATCTACCTTAATTCCTCCTTGGATATTACATGGCCTAAAACAATACCGATTTAACCATAAAATGACATTTCTCCCAATTCAAAACCAAATTTTAGATATGCACCTTTTCAAAACTAGGAAAGATGATGAAGACATTCGTAATAGAAATTCCCATGAATTGAAAAGTCATCCATAATACTTCTAAGAATTTTTCACCATGTCGAAAAAAATGCTCATCATGCATCGTTGAATGTAGAGGGCATTGCAAAGCCCAAAGGGCATACATAAGCAAATGTTCCATATGGGCATGTAAAAGTGGTCTTATGTTGGTCCTCTAAAGCAATTGGGATTTGGTTATAGCCGAATATCCATCAAGAAAGCAATAGTATTCATGTCCACTAACCTCTCTAACATCCGTCAATGAATGGCAATGGGAAGTGGTCCTTCCGGTTGCCGATTTAACTTCCTCGTAGTCAATGCACACACGCCATCCTGCTTGGACACGGGTAGGGATCAACTCATTATTGCCATTAGGTACTACCACACCAGATTTTAGGCACTACGTGAACTGGCTTACCCATTGGCCGTCAAATGGATAAATTATTCCATGATCCAAGCACTTTAGGATCTCTTTCTTAATAGCTTCCATCATCACGGTTAGCTCTTCTTTGGGGTTCCGTGGATGGTTTGGAATCCTCCATAAGATGTATATGATGTTGCACAATAGAAGGGCTTATACCCTTGATATCAGCCATGGTCCAACCTAGGGCTTCCTTATTATCTTTTAACACTTTAAGTAACTCCTCTTCCGCTAGAAGTCAAATTTGAAGAAATTATTACAGAAGAGTCCGTCAGCCCTAGGAAAGCATATCTCAAATTAGATGGCAACTCCTTAAGATCTAGCTTAGGGGCTCAACTATGGAAGGTTTGGGAATGGAATTGAAAGGGTCCTAAGGGCTCCACAAGTGTGTGAAGACTCAAGACTTGAAAAGAAATTTTCACTATCATCATCCAACTCATCCATACACTCTGGAATTCGAATCAAAATCAATATCAAAGTTGGTAACTAAATCATCGAAAAATCCAAAAATCCTCAAGCATATTGATCTCTTCTTCCATATGTGGTTGCTTGCCAATCCTAAACATGTTAAACTCAACAGCTTGGTTCCCAAAAGATAATCTTAGGAAACCATTCGCAATTGATTAATGCATTCTGGTAGCCAAGAATGGTCTTCCTAGAATTATTGGGATCTCATCCTTGGTTGAGAAGGGCTTAGTATCTAACACAATGAAATCAACAGGAAAATAAATTCCCCACCTTTAGTAAAACATCCTCAACCATCCCTTTAGGAATCTTAATGCACCTATCTCGCCAATTGAAGAGTAGTTCCAGTGGCTTTCAATTCTCCTAATCCTAATTGCTTGTACACATGGTAAGGTAAAAGATTCACACTTGCGCCAAGGTCAAGTAAGGCATGCTCAATATAGGTGTTGCCTATGACACAAGATATGGTAGGGCCTCAATCCTTATACTTAGTGCTATGGGTCGAGTAATTATGGAACTAATGTTACCCGCCAAGAACGCCTTTTGGGCACACTAGTGATACGCTTGTGAGTACACAAATCTTTTAGTACCTTGCATAGGCGGGATCTGGGATATGGCATCCAAAAGAGGGATGTTCACTTCTACCTTTTGAAGACTTCTAAAATTTTATTCATGGAAGCGCTTCTTTTGTTTACAAGCGATTAGGAAATGGGACAGATGAACATAAGGACTGTTAGGGATTTGTTCCTCGTTCAAGAATCATTTTTGGTTTTCTCAACCAAATCATCTTTAGTTTCAGAAAATCTTTAGGTTCATCGATTTAACTCGAACAAGAGGCACACTTGTGTCCTCAATCAAGGAGAGTTAACATGAGTAATAGATGAGGAAGATTTAGGAACGCCTGTAGGTACTCTCTACCACCCTAAGGGCATAAACAACATTACATTGGTTAGGGGGCCCCTTGTTGGGTCTGACCTTGTACTATATTCAGGTGCATTAGTTGGTCCTTGTGAACTAACAGTGATGATGTCTAGGGTTAGGCTCGCTGATGGTAAATTTCCCTTCTCCTCTCACGCATAATTGAGACAACTTAGGTAAGTTCTCTCGTAAGATTTTGATGGCTTGTCATGAGGAGGGCCATATTTTTTCCAAGTCACTAATTCTACTTGCCTCTCCAAAGGTTAGTAAACCTGTGGGATTGCTGATAAGATGATAGGAGAGGGCCCTAGGAAAACTCACCGAGGTCCTACATTTGACCTAGGAAAAGTATTTTGGGAAAAAGATTGTTGTGCAAAGGGAGGCCTTTGGGGTCCAGGTTGACCTTGATTATAGAAATTGGAAGGTCCTGCTTGGTTGCCCTGATTCCAAGAGAAATTTGGGTGATTCCTCCATCCTAGATTGTAGGTGTTACTATATGGATTATTCTGGTATAAGGCATTAACATTATCATTAGAAGTGCCCCTAAAGGTGTTGGGGCATTCTTCTATGACATGTCCAGGGGATTGGTACCAAACACAAATCTTAACTAAATTGACTGATGATGGCTCTCTAGGAACAATAGCCTCAATTCTCTTGATTAGGCTATCCAAATGGGCTTCCTTGGCTACTATCCCATCTACAAAATATCCTTTTCCTCCTATGATTCTTTCACTCTTGGTTGATTCCCACTCACGGGTTTTGTCACTAAGTCAAGTAAGAATTTCATGCCTTTCCTTCATCTCAGAATGATGTGAATCCTCAGCACATAGACTCTATCATTTGTTTAGTAGGGTAATCAATACCCTCATAAATTATTTGACATAAATGCCAAAGGTCTAGGCCATGGTGAGGGCATTCTTGGAGTAGATCCTTGAATCTCTCCATAAGTTTGGAAAATGACTCACTAGGCTTTTGCCTAAATCAAGGATATCACTTAAGCTTATTGGTCTTGTGAGTTGGGAAAACTTCTTAGGAAGACAATCGTGAACCGCTCCCATGAGGTTATGGAATTTGTGGGTAATCCATACAACCACTTCTTAGATTGGTCTTTCAATGTAAAAGTGATAAACCTAAGCTTAACAAAGATCATCGTAAAGTTGTTGATCTTAATTAGAACACATACCTCTTAAAATTTCCCCTTAGAAATAGGTATGCATCCTCGAGGTCAACCCATGGAAGTGGGGCAACATAGTGATGTATTGAGATTTGAGTTCAAAATTATTGCCTCGGCTTGTGGTAGAACTATGCAGAAGGTTGGGCTGTTCTAGCTGGTAGAACCTATTTTTCGAGATTTAGGTGAAGGGTTTTTTGTTGGTCCCCCATATTGAAGGGTTTTAAAGAGAGCAAACGATAGGGTCACTACTTGTTGGATCTTTCTTTCTAACCGATTCTTAGTATTACGCACTCCACTTAACACTCATGCAATGAAAAAACTACCCAACTAAAGTAAGACAAGCACAAAAGAATGGATAGCAAAACTTTTTTTTGATGTTTTTTTTATTTTTTTTTGTTTTTTGTTTTTTGATTTTTTGCTTTTGGGAGCTTACCGCGGGATCCGGGTTGCTCAGGTCAATTCTCGAGGTATCGCATGATGTAAACTCGTCTTTATCATATCGTGAGGCATGGCGACCTCCACGATACAACTATTATTGCAAGTTGTTCTTCTCAGAATTCAATAAAAGAAAAGAAAAATATAAAACAAAGCAAACAAAGCACCGATTTACCAAAAGAAAATGAAAAATAACATGGAACTATCTAAGAACGGCGCCAAAAACTTGTTTGAGATTTAAAATATAACCGCAAGCGATCGATCGTAGCTACGGGTTAACATGGAGAGCAACCACTTTATTTTTTATTTCTTTTAATAATGCGAAAGTGAACCGATTAATGATTGTGATCTAATTCTAATTACCGCCCTAAACATATGTATCTAAAATAACGCCCCAACCATTCGTCATCTAAGAATTTAAAGACGCAACACGCAATTAAAATTAAATAAATAAATAACTAAAAATAAACAACCCACGTAATTTAAAAAAAAATAATAATAAAGGGAAAAATGCTGAAATAAAAATAAAGTAAAAGAAAGGGATAAAGCTAGAGAGGACTCACAAGTAGGTTTCTACTTAGCCCGAGGGATGCATCATAATATGAGCTTCCCTACTTGACCAGAGTCACTCTTACAAGGGTTACTCTACTTGACTTTAGGAAAGGGAGACAATTAAAATAAAAACAATAAATTGATGGTTCTATGGCTAGGAGGGGCAAAGCCAACACATACACTAGCTATGAACCTTAGGGGAGAGGGATAGCAATAATGTAACGACTGAAAATAAAAATCCTAAATTAAGAAAGAAAGGGTAGTCAGAAGAGGGAATGAGAGGGGGAAAGAAGATCACCAAGGAGCCTACTTACTTGAATCAATGCTTGAACTTGAAAAAAAAATTGCTCCACGGCTCGTGATCTTGTCACCTAGATCTAAGCCTAGAACTATAACTTAAAAAATTATAACTCAATTGCATAAATCATAAACATAAAAAGGCTGAATAAAAATAAAAGAGTACTTGCATTAATTGACATAAAAAAAAAACTATTACAAAAGTGATTAAAGCAAAAATAGAGAAGAACTAGAACTAAAGAGAGAGCAAGAGAAAGAGAGAGCAACTAAAAAAAAACTAGAAGAAGAATGAATTGTCTCCCTCTTCACATGAATTGTATTTATAGGGAATGAGGAGGTAGAGTAAAAATTTTTCTCTTTCCTAAAAGGGAGAAACCCACAATTGATTGTGAGATCTTTTGAGTCCAAAAGTGCTAAGGTGGAGGAGAGAGAAGAGAGAAATAAATTTCCTATAATTTTTTTTTGCTTATTTTCTTTCCTTTTTTTTCCTAATTTATTTTTCTTCTTTTCTCTCTCCTAGGGACGATTTTTCTTCTTTGTGTGATTTGGACAATATTTGGTGATGATGTGAAGGAGAGAGAAGATTTGGACAATCTTTGGTTCTCCCCTTTTTTTCTCTTTCCTTTTTTTTTTTCTTCTCTTCTTGCTTCCACGATTTTCCTTGCTTCTAATTTGATGTGGAAATCCTCCATGCCCTTAGTGCTTTAAGTGAGTGAAAAGGAAAATCTTCAACAAAATTTCTAAAAACAACCATGAGATTCGAACTTGAGACCTCTTGGTGAGCAAGGGAATTTTGTACACCATAGCTCACCAACTACACTAGGTAGTTGTTACCAAAAACAAATCTTTAATCACTTAATGATGTGGTCCATCGATCCTTGTTGGCATTTGGAGTATTCCTTGTACCTCTGGGACAATTGCAAACGGGCTAGTTCTCGATCTCGTTCGCTTCGATCCATTATTTTTTTTCCGACCAAAAGAATAATCATTTGTACGGGTGACCAAACGAATGTGTACTTTTAATTGAACACGTCCATCTTGCTCAGAATTTCGTCCTCTTCGCAACCATGGAAAGAAATAGGACTTCTTTACGTGTAAAATTGAAGATATAGCACCCGATAGTCCTTAAGGCCTTGAAAATATAAAACCTGCAAAAAGAGAGTAAAACCCAAGGTAGCTCCATTCTAAATATGTAAAATGCATGTTTTACTACCCTAGATTTCACACATAAATGTGCTCATCATTACGAGTATAGGAAGGTGTTAGGCACCCACATCTCTCGAAATTCGATCTTTCTATCATATGCTTGTATTTTGAACTTTCTCCCCTAAGAATTTTAATGATCCTAACCAACATGTATGCAATGGTACCTATACGCAACCAAAATAGTCAATATGGCATGCAATCATTCAGGAAAGTTTCCCAACTCAGGAACGAAACTCAATTTTCTCTCTTTCTTGGAGTAATTACCCATTTCTAAAGTTTTTGGTTTGATGAGAATACCTTAGGATCTTAGGAATTTCGGGCAGTGCTTCCGCGCTATTTTGGATTATGTTTTTCATTTATATAAAAAGGGGCATCACTTCCAAATTATTAGGAAAATGAGTTTTCTATTCATAAGAAATTAGGGAACACTTCGCTATTTGAAAACGGGAATTTTACCTTACGTAAAATTGGGCAACGGGAATGAGCAATGATGAACGACAAGATGAGGTGCCCGGGGCACCCCCATTTAGAAAGAAGGGTCTAAGGTTTTGGGCATGTAGCTTTCCCTCGTCCCCCGTTTGTCGGGTGTTGCTTGTGTGTGTGTGGGGTGTGCCACCAGAAATTGGGCTTGATGCTCTTGCCTTACCAACAAGCCCAGTTGATGGTTGTTGGTCACAACTACTATTAAACTTCTTGTCTTGAAT
>JAJSZK010000646.1:0-10112 GCA_022985045.1 Macadamia tetraphylla | reverse complement strand
AGAGAGGCAAAGCCAACACATACACTAGCCATGAACCTTGGGGAAAGGAATAGCAATAATGTAATGACGAAAATAAAAATCCTAAATTAAGAAAGAAAGGGTAGTCAAGAGGGAATGAGAGGGGAGAGAAGACTAATGAAGGAGCCTACTTACTTGAATCAATGCTTGAACTTGAAAAAATTACCCACGGCTCGTGATCTTGTCACCTAGATCTAAGCCTAGAACTATAACTTAAAAAATTACAACTCAATTGCATAAATCATAAACATAAAAAGAACTGAATAAAAATAAAAGAGTGCTTGCATTAATTGACATAAAAAAAAACTATTACAAAAGTGATTAAAGCAAAAATAGAGAAGAACTAGAACTAAAAAGAGAGCAAGAGAAAGAGAGAGCAACTAAAAAAAACTAGAAGAAGAATGAATTGTGTCTCCTCCTCTTACATGAGTTGTATTTATAGGGAATGGAGAGGTAGGGTAACAATTTTCTCTTTCCTAAAAGAGAGAAACCCACAATTGATTGTGAGATCTTTTGAGTCCAAAAGTGCTAAGATGGAGGAGAGAGAAGAGAGAAATAAATTTTGAGAAATTTCCTAAAATTTTTTGCTTATTTTCTTTCCTTTTTTTCTAATTTATTTTCTTCTTTTTTTCTCTCCTAGGGACGATTTTTTTTTTCCTTTGTGTGATTTGGACAATCTTTGGTGATGATGTGGAGGAGAGAGAAGATTTGGACAATTTTGGTTCTCCACTTTTTCTCTTTCCTTTTTTTTCTTCTTTCTTGCTTCCACGATTTTGCTTTCCTTTTTTTTTTTTTTCTTCTTTCTTGCTTCCACGATTTTGCTTGCTTCTAACTTGATGTGGAAACCCCTCCATGCCCTTAGTGCTTTAAGTGAGTGAAAAGCAAGAAATCTTCAACAAAATCTTCTAAAAAACAACCATGAGATTCGAACTTGAGACCTCTTGGTGAGCAAGAGAATTTTGTACACCATAGCTCACCAACTAAGCTAGGTAGTTGTTGTTACCAAAACAAATCTTTAATCACTTAAAGATGTGGTCCATCGATCCTTGTTGGCATTTGGAGTATTCCTTGTACCTCAGACAATTGCAAACGGGCTGGTTTCGATCTCGTTCGTTCGATCCATTATTCTTTTTCGACCAAAAGAATAATCATTTGTCGGTGACCAAACGAATGTGTACTTTTAATTGAACACGCCCATTTTGCTCGAATTTCGTCCTCTTCGCAACCATGGAAAGAAATAGGACCTCTTTACGTGTAAAATTGAAGATATAGCTCCCGATAGTCCTTAAGGCCTTGAAAATATAAAACCGCAAAAGAGAGTAAAACCCAAGGTAGCTCCATTCTAAATATGTAAAATGCATGTTTTACTACCCTAGATTTCACACATAAATGTGCTCATCAGAATTCCCCACACTTAGACTTTGCTAGTCCTCGAGCAAAACAAAAGAAAAAGAATAAAGATAAAAAAAACCTAACTCACTTTCAGAATCACGGTTGCACTTAGCATGTGCAACAAGCCTTTAAACCCCTAGGTCACCCCTAGTGGACGAGTTGTGTCTCGTGGGTGTTTGCAGTGAATATACACCCAAAATTCAGAATAAACAAATCCCAACTTTGGCTAAAGGTAAGGCTCATACCGATCCGGAGCAAAGATAATTTCTCTTACAAGGACCCCACACTTGAACTTTTATTACCCTTTATCAATTCCGTGCACTAGCATATTTCTTAATTTGGAACTCACCTCGCCTCTTCCAAAACATCCTTATCTTAGGGCAAAACCACTTGTGAAGAAATAGGGAACCAATGACTAAGCGTTGGAGTGTTTTTGACTAAACATGTTACCAAGCAATAATGACATTTGCACATTTTTTTCCTTTTTTTTTAATAAACTCTATTCTACTCCACTACTTTTGGCCTGAATGACATGGTGGAGCAAACACCAGACACCCAAGTTACTATGTAGCTTCGCTTTTTGCATATGCCCACAAAGGTAGTGATGCTAGAGTTACTTCAGAAGTTTCCTCCCAAGGAATTTCGATCAAGACACCACGCTTCCTGAGGCGCAATGCCCTGTCTAATTCCAAAGGAATCAACTCTTATTCTTCTTTATACCACATTTCTCATTTCATTTAAAATTGTGCATTTATCAACTCATGCCAAATTAAAAAGAAGGTCTCAACTCCAAATCAAAAGTACAAGGAACCCACAGACTTACATATGGTCCATCACCATAAAACAGGGGTCTCTTATTTTTCAAAAGAAAGTCCCATCTCAAGACACATGCTTATTTCTTTCTTCTCAACAGGGTTTTTATACGTTCAAAATGGGTACCTTAATCAAAACTTTTATTTTCATACATCAAGCAACCGAATGGTATGATCATTAGCTAAAAGCCAAAGTAGGACTTCATCCTTAGCAAGCTCAAAAAATAAAAAGAAAAAAAAACAGAACAAAGTGAAAAAAAAAAATAAATAAATAAATAAAAACTGGTTTCCCTCCCCCACACTTAAGTCATGCAATGTCCTCAATGCATGGAAAAAATTAAAAGCAAAGACAATGCAAGGGGGTCATACCTGATTAAAAATTAGTCATCAGTGTAAAGAGGTTCATGGAGATCCATGACCTCTTCACTACTAGTAGTGGGAAACTCGAGGAACGGTTTCAAACGCTGACCATTAACCTTCGAAATTACCCCTGTTCCTGGATTCAAAATCTCCACAGCCCCATGGGGATATACATTATGAACAATAAATGGGCCATCCCATCGGATCTAAGTTTCCCAGAAAAAGATGCAATCGAGAGTTGTACAATAAGACCTTATCACCAATTGCAAAAGATTTACGCAGAATGTGTTTATCATGGAAAGCTTTGGTCTTTTCCTTGTAAATTCTAGAACTTTCATATGCTTCATTCCTAAGTTCCTCCAACTCAGATAGTTGGAGCCTACGATGAATTCCGATCGACAAATCAAAGTTAAGCTTTTAATGGCCCAAAAGGCCTTATGCTCCAACTCAACCGGTAAGTGACAAGCTTTTCCATACACCAAGCGGTAGGAGACTGACCAAGGTCAGTCTTGAATGCAGATCCGATGGGCCCACAAGGCATCAATGAGCCTAAGGGACCAATCCTACGGTTGGGATTAACTTTTCCAAGATTTGTTTGATCGCCTATTAGACACCTCCACTTGGCCACTAGTTTGGGGGTGATAAGGGTAGATAACTTATGGGTGATCCCATATTTTTTCATTAAGACCTCAAAATGCCGATTACAAAAATGAGTCCCCCTATCACTAATTATTGCACGTGGTGCACCAAAGGGAAAAATGTTCTCTTTGAGAAATCGACCACCACTTTGTGGTCATTAGTTTTACAAGGTATGGCCTCTATCCATTTAGAAACATAATCAACGGCCAAAAGTATGTACAAATCCCAAAAGAATTAGGAATGGCCCCATAAAATCGATGCCCCATACATCAAAGATCTCAACTACCAAAATAGGGTTGAGGGGCATCATTTTCCCTTTTTATTGATAGGGCCCAAAAAGATCGGGCGGCAAGCCTTGAAAAAATCAAAAGCATCTCTAAAAAGAGTGGGCCAATAAAATCCGCATTGGAGAACCTTTATGCAGCCTTCTTAGGTCCAAAGTGTCCACCACATGCATGATCATGAAAAAAAGAAAGAATGGAATGTTGTTCATGATCAGAACACATCGTCGGATAATCGATCCACATATCTTAAACAAATAAGGATCATCCTAAAAAATGTTTAACTTGGGAATGAAACCTATACTTATCTTGAGTGGACCAAAGGATCCGAGTCACACCTGAAACTAAAAAGTTGACAATGTCAAGAAACCATGGTTCACTAGACATTGCAAATAATTGTTCATCTCGAAAGTTCTCGCTGACCGGAGAATCAACAAAAGGAATTGGGAAGCCGGATAAATGGTCCGCAACTAGGTTTTCAACTCCTTTCATCCCTAATTTCTAAATCAAACTCTTGCAAAAGTAAAACCCACCTAATGAGACGGCTTTGGCATCCTTCTTCCCGAACTAGGTATCCGAGAGCGTAATGATCAAGATACACCACCACATGTGAGCCAACTAAATAAGACCAAACTTTTCTAATGCAAACACAACACTAAAAATTTTTTCAAAGGGTTTTATAATTGAGTTGTGCATCATTTAAGGTCCTACTAGCATAGTAAATGACAAGGTAACTTATTAATCCTTTGACCTAAAACGCCCTATGGCAAAATCAAGCATCACACATCGCTCAAAAGGTTCACCAAAAGTGGTTGAACAATGGGTGCATTGGTCAACTCCTTCTTAAGTTGCTTGAAGGATTCTAGGCACTTTTGGGAAAAATCAAAAGTCCGATCTTTGACAAGTAATGAGGTGAGAGGTCGGCTAATCGACTAAAGTTCTTAATAAACCTTCAGAGAAGCCCAGATGCCCTAGAAAAGACCGAACACCCTTAATGATTGAGGAGGTGGTAAATTATCAATTAAATCCACTTTGGCTCTATCTACCTTAATTCCTCCTTGATATTACATGGCCTAAAACAATCCCAGATTTAACCATAAAATGGCATTTCCCCCAATTCAAAACCAAATTTTAGATATGCACCTTTTCAAAACTAGGAAAGATGATGAAGACATTCGTAATGGGAAATTTCCCCATGAATTGAAAAGTCATCCATAAAACTTCTAAAAATTTTTCACCATGTCGAAAAATGCTCATCATGCATCGTTGAACGAAAGGGGCATTGAAAGCCCAAAGGGCATATTAAGCAAATGTTCCATATGGGCATGTAAAAGTGGTCTTATGTTGGTCCTCTAAAGCAATTGGGATTTGGTTATACCCGGGAATATCCATCAAGAAAGCAATAGTATTCATGTCCACAAACCCCTCTAACATCCGTCAATGAATGGCAATGGAAGTGACCCTTTCCCAAAAGTTGCCGATTTAACTTCCCGTAATCAATGCACACCCCATCCTTTGGACACGGTAGGGATCAACTCATTATTGGCATTGGGAAACCCACCACACCGACTTTTAGGCACTACGTGAACTGGCTTACCCTTTTCCCGTAAATAGGATAAATTATTCCATGATCCAAGCACTTTAGGATCTCTTTCTTAATGGCTTCCTTTATCACCGGGTTAGCTCTTCTTTGGGGTTCCGGGAGGGTTTTGGGAATCCTCCATAAGATGTATATGATGTTGCACAATAGAAGGGCTTATACCTTGATATCAGCCATGGTCCAACCTGGGGCTTTTATTATCTTTAACATTTTAAAGTAACCCTCTTCCGGCTAGAAGTCAAATTTGAAGAAATTATTACAAAGAGCCCCGGTCGCCCTAGGAAAGCATATCTCAAATTAGATGGCAACCCCAAGATCTAGCTTAGGGGCTCAACTATGGAAGGTTTGGGAATGGAATTGAAAGGGTCCTAAGGGCTCCCAAAGGGGTGAAGACTCAAGACTTAAAAGAAATTTTCACTATCATCATCCAACTCATCCATACACTCTTGGGAAATTTAATCAAAATCAATATCAAAGTTGGTAACTAAATCATCAAAAATCCAAAAAACCTCAAGCATATTGATCTCTTCTTCCATATGTTGCTTCCAATCCTAAACATGTTAAACTCCCGTTGGTTACCAAAAGATAATCTTAGGAAACCATTTCGCAATTGATTAATGCATTACCGTAGCCAAGAATGGTCTTCCTAGAATTATTGGGATCTCATCCTTGGTTGAGAATGGGTTAGTATCTAACACAATGAAATCAAAGGAAAATAAATTCCCCCCCTTTAGTAAGACATCCTCAACCATCCCTTTAGGAATCACACCATTCCCCCAACCAAGAGTAGTTCAGTGGTTTTTAATTTTAATCCTAGTTGCTTGTACACATGGTAAGGTAAAAGATTCACACTTTTCCCCAAAGGTCAAGTAAGGCATGCTCAATATAGGTGTTGCCTATGACACAAGATATGGTAGGCTCCCGATCCTTATACTTTGCTATAGGCGAGTAATTATGGAACTAATGTTACTCCAAGAACGCCTTTTGGGCACACTAGTGATGCTTGTGAGTACACAAATCTTTCAAGTTTGCATAGGGATCTGGATATGCATCCAAAAGAGGGATTTTATTACCTTTTGAAGACTTCAAAAATTTTGTCCAGGGAAAGGGCCTTTTTTTGTTTACCAAGCGATTGGGAAAGGGGACAGATGAACATAAGGACTGTTAGGATTTGCCCCCTCAAGAATCTTTTTTGGGTTTTCAACCAAATCATCTTTAGTTTCAGAAAAATCTTTAGGTTCATCAGACAACCGAACAAGAGGCACATTTGTGTCCTCAATCAAGAAGAGTTAACAGAGTAATAGAGGGGGAAGATTTGGGAACGCCCGAGGTACTCTTTACCACCCTAAGGGCATAAACAACATTACATTGGTTAGAGGGCCCTTGTTGAGTCTGACCTTGACTATATTCGGTGCATTAGTTGGTCCTTTTAAACTAACAGGGTGATGCCTGGGTTAGGCTCGTTGACGGGTAAAGTTCCTTTTCCTCTCACGCATAATTGAGACAACTTGGGGAAGTTCTCTCAAGATTTTGATGGCTTGTCATGAGGAGGGCCCTATTTTTTCCAAGTCACTAATTCTACTTGCCTCTCCAAGGTTAGTAAACCTGTGGGGGCCCATAAGATGATAGGAGAGGGCCCTAGGAAAACTCGCTCGAGGTCCTACATTTGACCTAGGAAAAGTATTTTTAGAAAAGATTTTTTCAAAGGGGGGCCTTTGGGGTCAGGGGTTTACCTTGATTATAAAATTGGGAAAGGGCCCGCTTGGGTTCCCGATTCCAAGAGAAATTTGGGGGATTTCTCCACCCCCGATTGTATGTGTTACTTTTGGATTATTCTGTATAAGGCATTAACACTATCATTAGAAGTGCCCCGAGGTGTTAGGGCATTCTTCTATAACATGTCCGGGGACGCACCAAGCACAAATCTTAACCAAATTGACTGATGATGGTTTTCTAGGAACAATAGCCTCAATCCTCTTGATTAGGCTATCCAAATGGGTTTTTGGCTACTATCCCACCCACAAAATACCCTTTTTCCTCCTATGGTTCTTTCACTCTTTGTTGTTTCCCCACTCAGGGGTTTTGCCCTAAGTCAAGTAAAAATTTCCCCATCCCTTTTCTTTCTCTCAGAAGGATGTGAACCTCGGGCACATAGACTCTATCATTTGTTTAGTTGGGTAATCAATACCTCATAAATTATTTGACATAAATGCCATAGGTCTAGGCCATGGTGAGGGCATTTTTGGGAGTAGACCCTTTGAATCTCCAAATTTTGGGAAAATGACTCACTAGGTTTTTGCCTAAACAAGGATATCACTTCTAAGCTTATTGGTCTTGTGATTTGGGGAAAAAATTTTTAAGGAAGACAATTGAACTGCCCCCATGAGGTTATGGAATTTGTGGGGAATCCATACAACCACTTTTTTGCTTGGTCTTTCAATGCAAAAGTGATAAACCTAAGCTTAACAAAGAAACGTAAAGTTTGGGTCTTTAAATTTGAACACATACCTCTTCAAATTCCCTTAGAAATAGGTATGCATCCTCGAGGTCAACCCATGGAAGTAACATAGTGATGTATTGAGATTTGAGTTCAAAATTACCCGGCTTGTGGTAGAACTATGCAGAAGGTTTGTTTCTAGGGTAGAACCTATCTTTTGAGATTTAGGTGAAGGGTTTTGTGTTGGTCTCCCCTATTGAAGGGTTTTAAAAAGAGCAAACGATAGGGTCACTACTTGTTGGATCTCTTCTTTCTAACCGATTCTTAGTATTACGCATCCCCTTAACACTCATGCAATGTAAAAAATTCCCACAACTAAAGTAAGACAAGCACAAAAGAATGGATAGCAAAAATTTTGATGAAACTTTTTGATTTTTTTTTTTTTGATTTTTTGATTTTTTTTTTTGCTTTTTGGGGGCTTTCCCAGGATCCGGTTTCTCAAAATTTTCGAGGAAACGCTGCTGTGGTGAAACCCCCTTTATCATATCGGAGGCATGGCGACTCCATCGATACAACTATTATTGCAAGTTGTTCTTCTCGAATTCAAAAAAAAAAAAAAATAAAACAAAGCAAACAAAGCCCCATTTACCAAAAGAAAGTGAAAATAACATGGAATTCAAAAACGGCCCCAAAAAACTTGTTTGAGATTTAAATGTAATAAAGGGCATTTGACGGGAAGCACGGTCGAACACGTGGAGAAACACTTTATTTTTTATTTCTTTTAATAATGCGAAGGAACTGAAATGGTTGTGATCTAATTCTAATTACCCCCTAAAATAACGCCCTAACCATTCATCTAAGAATTTAAAGACGAAGCCAGCAATTAAAATTAAATAAATAAATAACTAAAATAAACAACCCAAATTAAAAAAAAAAATAAATAAATAAAGGAAAAAAAAAGGAAATAAAATAAAGTAAAAAAAAGGGATAAAGCTAGAGGGGACTCACAAGTAGGTTTTCTACTTAGCCCGAGGGGTGCATCATAATATGAGCTTCCCTACTTGACCGAGAGTCACTCTTTAAAAAGGTTTCTACTTGGCTTTAGGAAAGGGAGACAATTAAAATAAAAGAATAAATTGATGGTTCTATGGCTAGAGAGGCAAAGCCAACACATACACTAGCCATGAACCTTTGGGGGAAAAGGGAATAGCAATAATGTAATGCCCGAAAATAAAATCCTAAATTAAGAAAGAAAGGGTAGTCAAGAGGAATGAGAGGGGAGAGAAGACTAATGAAGGAGCCTACTTACTTGAATCAATGCTTGAACTTAAAAATTCCCACCTCGTGATCTTGTCACCTAGATCTAAGCCAGAACTATAATTTAAAAAAATTACAACTCAATTGCATAAATCATAAACATAAAAAGAATAATAAAAATAAAAGAGTGCTTGCATTAATTGACATAAAAAAACTATTACAAAAGTGATTAAAGCAAAATAGAGAAGAACTAGAACTAAAAGAGAGCAAGAAAAGAGAGAGCAACAAAAAAAACTAGAAGAAGAATGAATTGTGTCTCCCTCTTACATGAGTTGTATTTATGGGGAAGGGAGATAGGGTAACAATTTTTTTTCCAAAAAGAGAGAAACCCACAATTGATTGTGAGATCTTTGAGTCCAAAAGTGCTAAGATGGGGGAGAGAGAAGAGAAATAAATTTTGAGAAATTTCCTAAAATTTTTGCTTATTTTCTTTCCTTTTTTTTTTAATTTATTTTTTTTTTTTTTTTCTCTCCTAGGGACGATTTTTTTTTTTTCCCTTTTGTGATTTGGACAATTTTTGGGGATGATTTGGGGGGAGAGAAGATTTGGACAATTTTGGTTCTCCCTTTTTTTTCTTTCCTTTTTTTTTTTCTTCTTTTCCCCGATTTTGCTTTCCTTTTTTTTTTTTTTTTTTCTTTTTCTTGCTTCCAGATTTTGCTTGTTCAACTTGATGTGGAAATCCTCCATGCCCTTAGTGCTTTAAGTGAGTGAAAAAAAAATCTTCCAAAATTTCAAAAAAAAAACCTGGATTGAACTTGGAAACCCCTTGGTAAAGGAATTTTGTACACCATACTCACCAAAAGTATATTGTTGTTACCAAAAAAAATCTTTAATTTAAAGATTGGTCCTCGTCCTTTTGGGATTTTTATACCTTTACCCGGAAATTAAAAAGGGGTTTCCCCCATTCTTGGCTGAATTACTTTTTGAAAAAAATAATCATTTTAGGGGGAAAAAATGTTTTTTTAATTCACCCCCTTTTGCTCAATTTGCCCCCGCAAAGGAAAGAAAAAGGCCCCGGGGGAAAATTGAAGATATAGCCCCATAGTTTAAGGCCCTTTAAAATTCCCAAAAAGAAGTAAAACCCAAGGACCCTTTAAATAGTGCTGTTTTCTCCCGTTTTCCCATAAAGTGCTCATCATAGGTGACAAAGAGGAGAAACATTTGTCACAAGGGTTGTTGGTTTCATTTTCTAAATCATAGATTTCCATCATGCAAGATTCTTGCGGAAAGGGGTGTTTTGCGAAAGGGAAGCTTCA
>JAJSZK010000644.1:0-11005 GCA_022985045.1 Macadamia tetraphylla | reverse complement strand
TCCATGAGGGTATGGAGACCCATCCTCGGAGGTTACTCCTCACAAACCTATCAGCCGAGTTTTCCCCCTTCTCGGCCAGTCCACCTCAAGAACTCAAGATCCTAGTGAGGATCCCGCCATAGGGAATCCTCCATCCTCGGGGTGGGAAGTGTGGTGCTCCATCGCCTTGAGAATGATGTACGGAAGGCATAAGTGCTCGACACCTCCTCTCGGCCGGTAGATGCAGAACGCAATGAAGGCCGCCATGAAACCCACTGTTCCGATGACCTCCTCCGGGAGCAAAGTTGAACTGACCAAACGGGAAAATAAGCGAACCTCGGTAGAAGGACGCCTCGACCGGACGGTATCGCTCGCAGATGGTCTCGTAAATGAAGTCCGCATCTCCAAGCTCATGAATGGTCCCAGGCTTGCCTCGGAGGATCAGAGTATTGGTGCTCAGCCGATATGCCCAAGATGTCGGCCAAGGTATCCACGAATATCCCGCTTTTAAACCCTCCGATTTCGTTGAACTGGTTTAACCATGCAGAACCGAGCCGAGGAAATTAGAGCGGTTCCTTATGGGCTATGATGGCACGGTGACCTTAAACACCGACTGCCCGACAAGTCCGAGCCTGCCGTAAGAGACGGAGTGCCCAAACCGTGTACTTGCACCTACCATAAGGCTATGTACGGATAAAAATGTATTATATCCGTATTTTAAGGTATATACGTATGCTACATCAGATGCTTGGGGTAGGGTTCGCGCCGAGGTCCGAACCCGGCCAAAATCCTAAGTTTTGGCTCGGTGGGTAGGATGTAGGTGCACCCACCGAGTGACCCATCCAAGTGCACTATTCACTTAATTAGGAATGGTATATAAGGCTTTATGATTTTCTTTTCTTTCCATTTATTACCCTCAGACGCTGGTGAGAAAAGTAAGAGGAGAGAGAAAGAAAGGGAAGAAGAAAGGAAGAGAAGGAAGAGGAAGAAAAGGGGATTTCAAGCGGCCTAAGCTCGGTCTTCCCATTCCGGTCGGAGAGTGATCTTCAACTCTAGATCTACAGTTGGAGGTAAGAAAAGTTGGGTTTTGTGAACATTCACCATACCCAAGCTTTAAACCCTTGATTAGAGTATGGTTTTGAGATCTTGTAAATCCCTTTGAAATGATGAATCTAAGGTTTAATAGATGATTTATGTGTTGATCGTGAAGGATTTGAAGAGATATTGACAAGGTGGAAAGAAATTGTGGGTTTGAAGCGATTTGAAGGGCCCAAGTGGTTCTTGAGCAAAGAAGGTAAGATGGTTTTCCTCACTTGAATCTAACCTAGATCTAGGTTAGAACCATCCTATAGGACCTTGAAGGTGTGAAGAATGGGGGGGAAAAGCCCCATTTGATTCCCCAAAGAATGGAAAAAATGGGGAAGAAATGGTTTTTTCCGCCAAGACCGTGGGTACAACCGGGGGCCACCCTGGGGGTACCCACCGAGAGGGCAGGGGCCTTCAGCCCAACCGGGGTACCACGGGGAAAAACCGAGGGGCCCCCACCCTGTCCTAGAAAGGGGGGTCCCCCCAACGGAAGTGCCACGGTGGGTACTCCCGGGGCTCACCCCCAAACCGGGGGTAGAGGGTAAACCCCCCCCTTTCGATCCCCCGGGGGGCCCCAAGGTGATCCTTATGTCCGATCGAACCCAAATCGGACGTGTGACCTTTTTTTTCCTCTAAACACGATTTTGACATGGGATTTCATTAATTTTGATTCTAAAATGGTGAAGTACAAACCCCCGCCAATTATGTTAGGTTCACCAAATCCTACCCGATTGGGCCCCATCTCCCCCGCATCGAAGGGGAACTGTACGCACAAGTAAGGGGGGAGAGGATGTTTGGCCTTGTTTCAAGGCATTTGTTTGGCATTCATTTAAATATATCTAATCTAGTCATGTCATCATGAATATGCTATGTAGATTAGTCGTCCTCTATTGATGTATATATGTGCTATGTTTACTTTTCAAATGCCAATTGAATGAGATGTTTATATGTTGAATGTGGACATCATGGTGCATAATGCATTGATAGACTAGATGCCGAGTGGTTTGGGAAACAAATGCATTGGTGGCCCGGGAATGGGACACGGTTATGCAATCGCATTATTGTCATATAGAGCGTATTAGGATTTTCACCATCCCGTAACGCCCTTCCCAACAAAGGTGTTGTTACCATTTGGGGGGAAAAGGGGCGCTTGTTTGACACGGTTAGGGTTTCGCCCACGAGTCATGTAGGACCCGGGAACCTGGGGGACATTCAAGAGGGCTAATCGATCCTTTTTAAAATTTCCGGGGTCAAGACCCTTTTTTTTCCCCTTTACATTTCCTGAGAGCCGGAGGGATTGTCTTTATTTTTCCGTACTCACGGGGGGCCTTCCCACCCCATGGGCGATCGGGGGGGAGTTCGCGGGGCACTGGGGAACCCCAAAACCGTGGGTTGTAGTAGCACTAAAACCAAAGACTTAGTAATGTTGCTTAGGTGGATGTGATTTAAAATGGCATGGCATGTAGATATGATGTGTTGTGATTTTGGATGGTGGGGGTCCATATTTCTACTATCGAGCTAGTGAGCTCATCCCCGGTACACCCCTTTTAGATGATTTTGGGTCATACATCCAGGAGAGGGGGGGGTCCCACAATGAAGCCCAAGAGGACCGTGGACCCCCGAGGAGTTAGAGCACGGCCGATCGCCGGTGGGGAGTTGTGCCGGGAAACAGCTTTGAGGCCGGCGGCTCCACTTCGAGGCCGAGGAGTTTTTATATGATGCCGAAGGGGGCCCCTTGACGCCGAAATAGCTCCAAAATTTTATACCGAAATGAGCGGGTACTCGATGGTTTGATGATTTCGATATACTTGATATTTGAATTTTATTCTTTTGTGTATATATCATGCCTTCGCCCAAATGTATATAATTATTGTATCACCATTCGTATCAAGTATAGGGGATTTATTCATAGGTAAAACTTAGTCTTCCGCCGACCGATGAACTTATGTTAGAGGCGTGTGTGGTGGAATATGATTGATGATCCCGGCGTTTGGGTTAACGTGTTAACTCGGTCACCGCCCGCTAAGGAACGGGGGTGACATCCACGGTCACCGGGTGTCGACCCCTTCACCAAGTCGACTTGGTGAACTCCCCATGCATAAGACACCTCCAAGTTGCGAGAAGCGGACTAGCTGCTCGAGCATGGAGGGCACGGGGATAGACTCCCTTTTGCGAGAACCTCCCGCCGAGCCTTGTGGAAGTTGTCGACTACCACGGTCTTTTTCCCTCATCACCGACCTCTTTGGGAAAAACGGCCCTTTCCGCCGCACTATGGAAGAGCTCCTCATCATAGTTTCCAGGGTCCCCCAGCAGTCCGGGCTCCCCGACGGGGAAGAGCTGCTTTCCCACCCTTTCCCCTTAGAAGGGGAGTCTTACGTCGAACGCCAGAGGAAGAGGGTCCCTTTTCAGGGAGATGACATCCTGGGAAGAAGAAAAGAAAGGGGTGAGAAAAAAAGGAAAATGACAGCAGAAATGGAAGCCCAAAACCCAAATTCTCAAATGGAAAAGGCGACAAGCTAGAAATGATAGGGGCCTATGGACATGATGCACGTAAGTGACAAAGCGGAGACATGATAAAACAAAGAAACGAAAAAGAAAGAGCATATGTAACATGAGAGGATTCGATTCCAATGCGCAAATTCATTCACAATGGAAAAAAACTTGAAATCATAGGTCTAAGATGAAATGCCATGGAAAGGGGGATCATGAATGTAAAAAAACATACCCAAATAGACTATAGAGGTCCACAAATACCAAGTATGTGATGAAAATCAAGGAAACCCAATACAAAAGAGGGGTTTTCATGGGAGACATGGGGATTCCAAGCTTAAAGAGACATTTCACAATTTTATAGCATGTTAAGCACAAATCAAGTGTAATGCATCACAAATAAATCATTAATTGGAGAAAAAGAGCGAGAATTGAAGAAATCCCCAAATTGGGAAAACTAGGGCACGAATTGGGGTTTTTCTCCAAATGAGGAGATAAAATCCTAATAAACTACAAATGACCACAAGAGAAACATCACAATCACATGGAAATGCTATTCTATGGAAAGAAATGTGGGAAGAAAGCCTAGATTAAAGTCTACACATGCATTTTTACTCCCCAAGAGGAAATTATGAGAAAGGTGAAGAAGAGATGTTTGAGATTTAAAATGTAATCAAGGGTTTGGATCAAGGTAACTACGGTCTAACACAAGGAGAGAAGCCACTTTATTTTTATTTCTTTTAATAATGCGAAAGTGAACTGATTAATGGTTGTGATCTAATTCTAACTACCGCCCTAAACATATGTATCTAAAATGACGCCCAACCATTCGTCATCTAAGAATTTAAAGACGCAAGCCACGCAATTAAAATTAAATAAATAAATAACTGAAAATAAACAACCCACTTAATTAAAAAAATAAATAAATAAAAAAAGGGAAAAAAAATGCTGAAATAAAAATAAAGTAAAAGAAAGGGAATAAAGCTAGAGAGAGACTCACAAGTAGTTTTTTTACTTAGCCCGAGGGATGCATCATAATATGAGCTTCCACTTGACCGTAGAGTCACTCTTACAAGGGTTACTCTACTTGGCTTTAGGAAAGGGAGACAGTAAAATAAAAGCAATAAATTGATGGTTCTATGGCTAAGAGGGGCAAAGCCAACACATACATTAGCCATGAACCTTGGGGAAAGGGATAGCAATAATGTAATGACCGAAAATAAAAATCCTAAATTAAGAAAGAAATGGTAGTTTAAGAGGGAATGAGGGGGGAGAGAAGACCACCCAAAGGGGCCTACTTACTTGAATCAATGCTTGAACTTGAAAAAAATTGCTCCATGGCTCGTGATCTGTCACCAGATCTAAGCCTAGAACTATAACTTAAAAAAAATTACAACTCAATTGTATAAACATAAACATAAAAAGGCTGAATAAAAAAAAAGAGTGCTTGCATTAATTGACAAAAAAAAAAAAAAAACTATTACAAAAGTGATTAAAGCAAAAAAAGAGAAGAACTAGAACTAAAGAGAGAGCAAGAGAAAGAGAGAGCAACTAAAAAAAACTAGAAGAAGAATGAATTGTCTCCTCCTCTTACATGAGTTGTATTTATAGGGAATGGGGAGGTAGGGTAAAAAATTCTCTTTCCTAAAAGAGAGAAACCCACAATTGATTGTGAGATCTTTTGAGTCCAAAAGTGCTAAGATGGAGGAGAGAGAAGAGAAAATAAATTTAGAAAATTTTTTTGCTTATTTTCTTTCCTCTTTTTTCTAAAATTTTTTTTTCTTTCTCTCTCCTAGGGACGATTTTTTCTTCCTTTGTGTGATTTGGACAATCTTTGGTGATGATGTGGAGGGGAGAGAAGATTTGGACAATCTCGGTTCTCCCCTTTTTTTTCTTTTTTTTTTTTCTTCTTCTTGTGCAGAACCTTCCACGATTTTGCTTGCTTCTAATTTGATGTGAAAATCCCTCCATGCCCTTAGTGCTTTAAGTGAGTGAAAAGGGAAATCTTCAACAAAATTCTCTAAAAAAAAAACCATGAGATTCAACTTGAGACCTCTTGGTGAGCAAGGGAATTTTGTACACCATAGCTCACCAACTAAGCTAGGTAGTTGTTGTTATCAAAACAAATCTTTAATCACTTAAGGATGTGGTCCATCGATCCTTGTTGACATTTGGAGTATTCCTTGTACCGGGACAATTGCAAACGGTGGTTTCCCGTGATCTCGTTCGCTTCGATCCATTATTTTTTTTCACCGAAAAGAATAATCATTTGTATGGTGACCAAACGAATGTGTACTTTTAATTGAACACGCCCATCTTGCTCGTAATTTCATCCTCTCAACATGGAAAGAAATAAGACCTCTTTACGTGTAAAATTGAAGATAAAGCGCCCGATAGTCCTTAAGGCCTTGAAAATATAAAACCTGCAAAAAGAGAGTAAAACCCAAGGTAGCTCCATTCTAAATATGTAAAATGCATGTTTTACTACCCTAGATTTCACACATAAATGTGCTCATCAGAATTCCCCCACACTTAGACTTTGCTAGTCCTCGAGCAAAACAAAAAGAAAAAGAATAAAGACAAAAAACTAACTCACTTTCAAAAGAATCACGGGGTTTCACTTAGCATGTGCAACAAGCCTTTAAACCCCCAGGTCACCCCTAGTGGACGAAGTTGTGTCTCGTGGTGTTTTGGCAGTGAATATACACCCAAAATTCAAAATAAACAAATCCCAACTTTGGCTAAAGGTAAGGTTCATACCAATCCGAGCAAAGATAATTTCTCTTACAAGGACCCCACACTTGAACTTTTATTACCCTTTATCAATTCCGTGCACTAGCATATTTCTTAATTTGGAACTCACCTCGCCTCTTCCAAAACATCCTTATCTTAAGGCAAAACCACTTGTGAAGAAATAGGAACCAATGACTAAGGCGTTGGAGTGTTTTTGACCAAACATGTTCCCAAAAATAATGACATTTGCACATTTTTTTCTTTTTTTTTTTATTATTTTTTTTATAATAAACTCTATTCTACTCCACTATTTTTGGCCTGAATGACATGGTGGAGCAAACACCGACACCCAAGTTATTATGTAGCTTCGCTGATATGTCCACAAAGGCGATGCTAGAGTTACTCAAGTTTCCTCCCAAGGAATTTCGATCAAGACACCATGCTTCCCGAGGCGCAATGCCCTGTCTATTTCCCAAAGGGGAATCAACTCTTATTCTTCTTTATACCACATTTCACATTTCTTTTAAAAATTGTGCATTTGCCAACCCATCCCAAAATTTAAAAAAGAAAGTCTCAACTCCAAATCAAAAGTACAAGGAACCCATGACTTACATATGATCCATCACCATAAAACAGGGTCTCTTATTTTTCAAAAGAAAGTCCCATCTCAAGACACATGCTTGTTTCTTTCTTCTCAACAGGTTTTATACGCTCAAAATGGGTACCTTCCCAAACTTTTATTTTCATACATCAAGAATCGAATGGTCCGATCATTAGCCAAAAGCCAAAGTAGGACTTCATCCTTAGCAAGCTCAAAAAAAAAAAGAAAAACAAACAAAACAAAGTGAAAAAAAAAAACAAACAAAAACTGGTTTCCTCCCCACACTTAAGTCATGCAATGTCCTCAATGCATGGAAAAAAATTTAAAAACAAAGACAATGCAAGGGGTCATACCCGATTAAAAGTTAGTCATCAAGTAAAGAGGTTCATGGAGATCCATGACCTCTTCACTATTAGTAGTAGGAAACTCGAGGAACGGTTTCAAACGCGACCATTAACCTTCAAATTACCCTGCTCCTCGGGTTCAAAATTCCACAGCCCCATGGGGATATACATTATGGACAATAAACGGGCCATCCCATCGGGATCTAAGCTACCGTGAAAAAAATGCAATCGAGAGTTGTACAATAAAACCTTATCACCAATTGCAAAAGATTTACGTAATGTGCTTATCATGGAAAGCTTTGGTCTTTTCCTTGTAAATCCTAGAACTTCATAGGCATCATTCCTAAGTTCCTCCAACTCTATAGTTGGAGCCTACAATGAATTCCCACATCGCACAAATCAAAGTTAAGCTTCTTAATAGCCCAAAAGGCCTTATGCTCTAACTCAACCGGTAAGTGACAAGCTTTCCATATACTAAACGGTAGGGAGATTGGCCAAGGTCGGTCTTGAATGCAGTCCGATGGGCCCACAAGGCATCAATGAGCCTAAGGGACCAATCTCACGGTTGGGATTAACAGCTTTCCAAGATTTGTTTGATCCGCCTATTAGACACCTCCACTTGGCCACTAGTTTGGGGGTGATAAGGGTAGATAACTTATGGGTGATCCCATACTTTTTCATTAGGGCCTCAAAAGGCCGACAAAAATGAGTACCCCTATCACTAATTATTGCACGGTGCACCAAACGGGAAAAATGTTCTTTGAGAAAAGGACCACCACTTTGTGGTCATTAGTTTTTCAAGGTATGGCCTCTATCCATTTAGAAACATAATCAACGGCCAAAGATGTACAAATTCCCAAAGGAATTAGGGAATGGTCCCATAAAATCGATGCCCCAAACATCAAAGATCTCAACTACCAAAATAGGATTGAGAGGCATCATGTTTCTCTCATTGATACGGCCAAAAGATCGGGAAAAGGGCAAGCCTTGCAAAAATCAAAAGCATCTCTAAAAGAGGGGGCCCAAAAAAATCCACATTGGAGAACCTTTGCAGTCTTCTTAGGTCCAAAGTGTCCACCACATGCATGATCATGACAAAAGAGAGAATAGAATGTTGCTCATGATCGTGGAACACATCGTCGGATAATCTGATCCGGGCATATCTTAAACAAATAAGGATCATCCCGAAAAAGTGTTTAACTTGGGAATGAAACCTATACTTATCTTGAGGACCAAGATCCGGAGTCACACCAACTAAGAAGTTGACAATGTCAAGAAACCATGGTTCACTAGACATTGCAATAAGTTTGAAAATTTGACGAGAATCAACACCAGGAATTGGGAAGCCGGGATAAATGGTCTGCAACTAGGTTTTCAACTCCTTTCTTATCCCTAATTTCTAAATCAAACTCTTGCAAAAGTAAAACCCACCTAATGAGACGGCTTTGCATCCTTCTTCCAACTAGGTATCCGAGGGCGAAATGATCAAGATACACCACCACATGTGAGCCAACTAAGTAAGACCAAACTTTTCTAATGCAAACACAAAGCTAAAAATTCTTTTCGCTGGTTGTATAATTGAGTTGTGCATCATTTAAGGTCCTACTAGCATAGTAAATCACAATGGGTAACTTATTAATCCTTTGACCTAAAACCGCTACTATGGCAAAATCCAAGCATCACACATTAGTTCAAAAGGTTCATCCAAACAGTGGTTGAACAATGGTGCATTGGTCAACTCCTTCTTAAGTTGCTTGAAGGATTCTAGGCACCTTTGGAAAACTCAAAAGTCTGATCTTTGACAAGTAATGAGGTGAGAGGTCGGCTAACGACTAAAGTTCTTAATGAACCTTCTGTAGAAGCCAGCATAGCCCAGAAAAGACCAGACATACTTAATAGATTAAGGAGGTGGTAAATTATCAATTAAATCTACTTTGGCTCTATCGACCTTAATTCCTTCCTTGAATACTACATGGCCTAAAATAATACTAGATTTAACCATAAAGTGGCAGATCTCCCAATTCAAAACCAAATTCTTAGATATGCACCATTTCAAAACTAGGAAAAGATGGTGAAGACATTGTAATAGGAATTTCCATGAATTGAAAAGTCATCCATAAATACTTCTAAGAATTTTTCAACCATGTCAAAAAATGCTCATCATGCATCGTTGAACGTAATAGGGCATTGCAAAGCCCAAAGGGCATACTGTAAGCAAATGTTCCATATGGGCATGTAAAAGTGGTCTTATGTTGGTCCTCTAAAGCAATTGGGATTTGGTTATAACCGGAATATCCATCAAGAAAGCAATAGTATTCATGTCCAGTTAACCTCTCTAATATCCGATCAATGAATGGCAATGGAAGTGGTCCTTCCAGTTGTCGTTTTAAACCCTCGTAGTCAATGCACACACGCCATCCTGTTTGGACATGGGTAGGGATCAACTCATTATTGGCATTAGGAACTACAAACACCAGACTTTTAGGCACTACGTGAACGGGGCTTACCCATTGGCCGTCGAAATAGGATAAATTATTCCATGATCCAAGCACTTTAGGATCTCTTTCAATAGCTTTCATCATCACCGGGTCAGCTTTCTTTGGGGTTCCGTGGATGGTTTGGAATCCTCCATAAGATGTATATGATGTTGCACAATAGAAGGGCTTATACCCTTGATATCAGCCATGGTCCAACCTAGGGCTTCCTTATTATCTTTTAACACTTTAAGTAACTCCTCTTCCCGCTAGAAGTCAAATTTGAAGAAATTATTACAGAAGAGTCCGGGCGCCCTAGGAAAGCATATCTCAAATTAGATGGCAACCTTAAGATCTAGCTTAGGGGCTCCCAAATATGGAAGGTTTGGGAATGGAATTGGAAAAGGGGGTTTTAAGGGCTCCACAAGTGTGTGAAGACTCAAGACTTCAAAAGAAATTTTCATTATCATTATCCAACTCATCCATACACTCTGGAATTTCAATCAAAATCAATATCAAAGTTGGTAACTAAATCATCGTAAAAATCTAAAAATCCTCAAGCATGTTGATCTCTTCTTCCATATGTGGTTGCTTGCCAATCCTAAACATGTTAAACTCAACAGCTTGGGTTTCCAAAGATAATCTTAGGAAACCATTCCCCAATTGATTAATGCATTAATGGTAGCCAAGAATGGTCTTCCTAGAATTATTGGGATCTCATCCTTGGTTGAGAAGGGCTTAGTATCTAACACAATGAAATCAACAGGAAAATAAATTCCCCACCTTTAGTAAGACATCCTCAACCATCCCTTTAGGAATCTTAATGCACCTATTCCCCCAATTGAAGAGTAGTTCCAAATGGCTTTCAATTCTCCTAATCCTAATTGCTTATACACATGGTAAGGTAAAAGATTCACACTTGCGCCAAGGTCAAGTAAGGCATGCTCAATATAGGTGTTGCCTATGAAACAAGATATGGTAGGGCCCCGGATCCTTATACTTGACCTGCTATGGGCTGAGTAATTATGGAACTAATGTTACCCGCCAAGAACGCCTTTTTGGGCACACTAGTGATACGCTGTGAGTACACAAATCTTTTAGTACTTTTGCATAGGCGGGGTCCGGATATGGCATCCAAAAAGGGATGTTCACTTCTACCTTTTGAAGACTTCTAAAATTTTATCCATGGAAGCGCTCTTCTTTTTTTTTACCAAGCGATTAGGAAATGGGACAGATGAACATAAGGACCCGTTAGGGATTTGTCCCTTTTAAGAATCATTTTTTGGGTTTTTCAACCA
>JAJSZK010000642.1:0-10694 GCA_022985045.1 Macadamia tetraphylla | reverse complement strand
GTCTTTTCGCTAGGTCTCAGATGTTCTGGGCCCCCTCCCCGTTTCCTTTTCGCATTCCCTTGACGGTTGTATATTTTTACCATAACAACAATAATTAGCCCTTAATTGATTAATTCAGAAATCATTACCAAAAATATTGATTAATTCAAAAATTAGAAATTAAATTGGTGAATGGATTATCTTGGATTGGAATAAGCTATGATCAATCTATAGAAACGCAACCCTAAAATGATGCAAAAGATAATGGAAAAACAAGACAAGTAATGCACATAGATTTACGAGGTTCGACAAGATTGCCTACTTCCTCGGTGAGATGAGATCCTACTTCACTATCAATGGAGAATAGGGTTACAGCACTCGTCCCTCACACCTCTCAATATTACTTGCATTGTAGAGAAGAAACCCTCTGTCACACCCCGTTCACACTGAACCGGAGCGGTGACCGAGTTAACACCGGTTAACCCAAACCGCCAGATCATCGACATCAGATTCCACCACAAGATACGACTCTAACATAAGTTCATCGATCGCGGAAGACTAAGTTTTACCTGCGAATAAATCCCATATACTTGATACCCGAATGGTGTTACAATAATTATATACATTTGGGCAAGGCATGATATATACACAAAAGAATAAAATTCAAATATCAAGTATATACAGAAATCATCAAACCATCGAGTACACAGCTGCTCGTATAAGGCGGAGCTCACTTCGGCCAAGGGTCGTGCCCACTGCATCATATAGAAGAGCTCATCGGCCTCAAGTGGAGCTCAAGACGGCCTCGAACGCTGTCCCAAAGACAACTCTCACACGAGCAATGGCGCCGTGTTAACTCCTCGTGGGTCCACCATCCTCTTCAGAAACTCGATGTGGGACCCACCCCATGCTCCTCGATGTATGACCTGCAAAATCATCTAAAAGGGGTGTACACGTGGATGAGCTCACTAGCTCAAGAAGTAGAAAGATGGACCACACACAGTCCACACATCACAACACATCATATGCACTACATGTCATGCTATACATTTTAAATCACATCCACCTAAGCAACATTACTAAGTCTTTGGTTTTAGTGCTACTACAACCACAAGCGCGATACTCCGGCACGAGCCGCGAACTCCTCCCGCAATACGCCCATAGGGCTGTGGAGAAGGCCCACCGTGAGTACTCGGAAAAGTAAAGACAATGCCGCCCACCGCTCTCAACAGAAATGTAAATGATCGAAAATAAAGGTGCGACTCAGAATTTAAAAGCAAGACGATTGGCCCTCTTGAATGTACCATCGGTTGCCGATCGTCCTACATGACTGTCGGGCGTAATGCCTAACCGCCACAAGTGTCCGACAACCGCGAACCTCGCCCCCAAATGGTAATCCAACACCTTAACCCCTTGGGAAGGGCCGAGCACGGATGGTGAGAATCCTAATACCGATGCTCCTATATGACAATAGTAATCGACAGATAGTACCTCCGTGTCCCATTCCACGGGCCACCAATGCATTCGCTTCCAAGCCGACTACGGCTCTAGTCTATCAATGCATTATGCACCATGATGTCCACATTCAACATATAAACATCTCATTCAATTGGCATTTGAAAAGTAAACATAGCACATATGCACATCAATGTGTGGAATGACTAATCTATATAGCATATTCATGATGACATGACTAGATTAGATATAATTAAATGAATGCCAAACAAATGCCTTGAAACAAGGCCAAACGCCCTCTCCCCACTTACTCGTAGCGCATAAGGATTCCCGTCAGACGGGTGAGATCCGAGCGAATCGGTAGGATTTGGTGAACCTAACATAATTGAGCGGGTTAGTACTTCACCATTTTAGAATCAAAATTAATGAAATCCGATGTCAAAATCGTGTTTAGAACGTCAAAGAAGGTCACACGTCCGATTTGGGTTCGACGACATAAGGATCACCTTCGGGGCCACACGGTGGTCGAAGTGGGTCGCCTACCCACCGTCTTACCCATCGGTTGGGACCGCGGTAGGGGTCCGTAGTACCGCCGGTGGTACCCACCGGTTGTGCCAGGGACACCCTTGCTAGGACCGGCGGGTAGGGGCCCACCGGTTGTACTCGCCGGTGGTACCCGCCGGTTGGGCCCGAAGGCCCCCCTGCCTTCTCAGGTGGGTACCCACAGGCGGGTAGGAGCCCACCGGTTGTACCCACCGGTTTTGGCGGAAAAGACACTGTTTCTTCCCCATTTTCTCCATTCTTTGGGGAATCAAATGGGACTTTTCCCCACCCATTCTTCACACCTTCAAGGTCCTATAGGATGGTTCTAACCTAGATCTAGGTTAGATTCAAGTGAGGGAAAACCATCTTACCTTCTTTGCTCAAGAACGACTTCAAACCCTCCAACCACTTCAAACCCACAATGTTCCTTCCACCTTGTCAATATCTCTTCAAATCCTTCAAGATCAACACATAAATCATCTATTAAACCTTAGATTCATCATTTCAAAGGGGTTTTACAAGATCTCAAGAAACCATACTCGAATCAAGGGTTTAAAGCTTGGGTATGGTGAATGTTCACAAAACCCAACTTTTCTTACCTCCAACTGTAGATCTAGAGTTGAAGATCACTCTCCCGGCACCGGAATGGGAAGACCGAGCCGCGCCGCTGAAATCCCCCTTTCTTCCTCTTCCTTCTCTTCCTTTCTTCTTCCCTTTCTTCTCTCTCCTCTTACTTTTCTCACCAACGCATTAGGGTAATAAATGGAAAGAAAAGAAAATCATAAAGCCTTATATACCATTCCTAATTAAGTGAATAGTGCACTTGGATGGGTCACCGGTGGGTGCACCCACCGTCCCTACCCACCGAGAGCCAAAACTTGGGATTTTGACCGGTTCGACCTCGGCGAACCCCACCCCAAGCATACGATGTAGCATACGATATACCTTAAAATATGGATATAATACCTGTTTTATCTGTACATAGCCTTATGGTAGGTGCACGACACGGTTTGGGCACTCCCGCTTCTTCCGCATCGGCTCGGACTTGTCGGGCCAGCCGGTGTTTAAGGTCACCGTGCCATCATAGCCCATAAGGAACCTGCTCTAATTTCCTCTGCTCGTTCCTGCATGGTTAAACCGGTTCAACCGCGAATCAGATCGGGTTTAAGAAGCGGGTATTACATTACCCCTTCGAAAAATTTCGTCCTCGAATTGTGCACTGGTTGATCAAAAGATGAGGGTACTTGGCTCGATTTCATCCTCTACCTCCCAAGATGCTTCTTCAAGTGAGTGACCACCCCATCGCACCTTTACATAGGAAATGGAGCGGTTGGCGGGTTTTCACCTTCCGTCCAAAATTTCAGCGGTCTGTCTCAGATAGGTCATATCAGCTTCTAGGTACTCTGGTTCCACGGGTAGTACATGAGATGGATCATGCACGTATCTCTTTAGCATGGATACATGGAATACATTGTGAACATCCCCAAGCGAAGGTGGCAGAGCAAGCATGTAGGCTACTGAGCCAACCCGGGATAAGATCTCAAATGGTCCAATGTATCTTGGGCTCAACTTCCCCTTTCTGTGAAACCTTTGCAAACCTTTAGTAGGAGAGACCTTGAGAAATACCTTTTCTCCTGGCTGAAATTCAATCTCCTTCCTGCGGGTGTCCGCATAGCTCTTTTGACGGGACTGAGCTGCTTTAATCCGTTCTCTAATAACGTCGACTTTGTCACAAGTCATCTCAGATCATCTCGTGTCCTAACATTCGACGCTCACCTACCTCATCCCAATACAAAGGAGTTCTCGCACTTCCGCCATATAATGCCTCATACGGAGCCATTCCAATTGTAGCTTGGTAACTGTTATTATATGCAAACTCCATAAGAGGTATATATTCTTCCCAACTACCACTCATCTCCATTGCACATGCCCCGAGCATGTCTTCTAATATCTCGTATGGTTCGCCCGACCGACCATCCGTCTGGGTGAAAAGTCAGACTCAAATTCAGCCGTGATCCCAAGGCACGCTGTAAGCTTTTCCAAACTGAAGTGAACCTTGGGTCCCTATCTCAAACAATGCTCACGGCACTCCATGTAAACGCACTATGTTGTCCATATAAAGTTGTGCTAGTTTGGTCATGGAGAACTTGGTCTTGATAGGAATGAAATGAGGCCTTGGTAAGCCGATCCACGATCACCCATATCGCCCATTCCTTAGGTGTACTTGGTAGTCCGGTGACAAGTCCATTGAAATTCTTTCCCACTTCCATTCTCGGATCGGGAGTGGCTGAAGAGTACCATAAGGTCGATGCCTTTCAGCTTTTACTTTCTCGGTGTAAGACAAGTCGCCACATATAAAGCTATGGTGACTTTCATGCTTGGCCACCAAGAACTTTGTTTGAGGTCTTTGTACATTTTGGTACTTCCGGGTGAAGTGAGTACTTGAGCTATGTGCTTCTCTCACTATCTTATCTTGTATATCCAAATCATCTGTACACACAATCTGCTCTCAAACATCAATGCCCCATCATCGCTAAAGTAAAAGTCGTTCATTGTTTGGTCTTGAACCTTAACTCGATCCGCTGCAATTCAGATCTAAAGGTTGCTTCCTTATCACCTCTTGCCTAATTGTCGGATGCACCTAGAGCCGATAAGGATACCGCCAACCATTTAAGGTTTTCTCGTTGAGGTTCAAGCTCTAAGGTTGCCCTTCATACAAGAGGGTTTCATCCATTAGCATCGCCTCTTGCACGAGTGGTGAGCGATCGCTATATGAGAGCGACATCCGTGTCTTCCAACTCAATGCATCTGCCACTACATTAGCCTTGCCGGATGATACTCAATATCGCAATCATAATCCTTCATGAGTTCAAGCCATCTTCTCTGTCTCATGTTCAGATCCTTGGGGTGAAGAAGTTTTTGTGCTTTGTGATCAGATATCTCATACTTCCCCCATACAAATAATGTCGCCAGATTTTAAGGGCAAAATGACCGGGCTAGTTCCAAGTCATGAGTGGGGTAATTCTTCTCATATTCCTTTAGTTGTCGGGGTGCATACGCTATTACCTTCCCTGTGATGAGAACACAACCCCAAAACCCAAATTTGAAGCATCGTTTGATCGCATTCCACCCGTGTCCCCAAGAATAGTCGACAGGCCACCAACCTTTCTTTCAATTCCCGGGAAACTCTTCTCCCTTCCCCCGCCAAATTTCACACCCTTTTTGTCAACTTGGTCAGGGGCCAGATCCGACAAAAATTTTTGATGAAAGTATCCAGCCAAACCAAGAAGCTTCTAATTTCAGAAATTCTTTGGGGGTTTCCCATTCCACTCGCTTTCACCTTAGGGATCTACCCGATTCCGCTTTAGACACTACGGCCCCGTGAATCCAACTTGTTCAAGCCGAATTCACACTTGCGTTTGGCAAACAACCTGATTTTCAACCCCCGTAACACCATTCTCAAGTGTTGAGTGTGCTCCTTTCGGTCTTGGAGTAGATCAAGATATCCAAAAAAACAATTACCCATTTGTCGAGCACATCCAAATACTCGATTCATTAGATCCATGAATGCCGGTGCTTTGGGTTTAAACCCCAAGGACAACACTAGGAACTCATAAGGGCCCGACGAGTCCTAAATGCTGTTTTGGGTATATCAACGCTTTTTATCTTGAGTGATAATAGCAAGACCAAGGTCTATCTTTGAAAATCCCCGGCCCCCCCAACCCGATCAAATAAACCCAATGCGGGCAATGGATCCCGGGTTCTTAATGGTTAGCTTATTCAACCCGTAATCTATGCACATACGCAAGCTACCATCCTTCTTCTTAAAAACAACCCCGGGGCACCCCAAGGTGAAACACTTGGGCAAAAAACCCCCTTTTCCAATATTTCCCCGCAATCGATCTCGCAACTCCTTCAATTCAGCGGTGCCACCCTCGATGGAGCCTTAGATACTAGAGCTCCCAGAGTCAAGTCTATGGCAAACTCCAACTCCCTATCGTGGTAAATGCATCGATCATCGGGAAAACATGGGAAAACTCTTTAACCACCTTTACTTCTTCTAGAGGTGTAACTCTTGCATCAACATCGAAAAGAGGCTATGAAACCCCGACATCCACTTTCTAGCAACTTTACCGCTTGGAGAGCGGAGACAAGGACCTTCCTCACCCTTTTCATTGTATCCCGGGTATACCCACTTTTTCCCCTTCCACCCGTTACCTTAATCAGCTTTTCCGAAAAGATCACATTAGCTCGATGAGCCGACAACCAATCCATACCCAATATAACATCAAAATTCTGCATATTGAATTTAATGAGTTGTGCATCAAAGTTCTTCCCACTAATCTCCAGGGCACGCCCATACACTTCCTTCAATCAGGGTTTTTCCCAAAGAGGCATACTAACAATCATTCCATGGTCTAGGATCTTGGGTGACATCCCAAGTTTCCCTACAAATCTCTTAATGCGAATGAATGAGTAGTCCTAATCAAATAAAACATGGGTTTACCCCCGATATGGGTAGGATACCTAGTATAACAATGTATATAATTTCAATAGGTCATCAATATTAATCATAATGAACTTTTTAAATTTTAAAAATGTCCCGTTTAAACTCGATAGCCCCCTTCCTCCCGATAGGGCATACATCCTTCCCCCGGTTGACGCCTCGGGTAAGGGAGGTCGGACGCAGAGGGCTGACCGGGGGGCAAGGCTGGTCTGCCCGCATTTTCATAATGCCCATATGAATGGCAATTGAAGCAACGAATCGAGATGTCGGAACGGGGGGCCCTCCGCACTTGACCTGCGATGGAGGTCGAGGTGGCTTTGGAGCCGGGTGCCACACTAGTGTTAGCAAAAGAGGTGGAATAACCACCAAGGCCTAGGAGGGTAGCCGAGGGCCCTATAGGGCCCTAAAGGCCCAATGTATGATCCGCGGTATGCCTTGGAGGAATTTCCCTTTCCGGAATGGATTTGTTCTCTTCCATAGTCCGGGGTGAGGGACTGCTCACCTTTTGCTTATCTTCCATGGTCTTGGCCTTCCCTAATCCGGGCCCTACTCGGTCAAATCCAAGACTAAGCACGGACCCAATAGATGCCTTTTTGGCCCTTTAGGAACCTTGCCCTTTTTCTTCAGTCCCCATATGCCTTGGGGCAAATGGAACAAACTTTTAAATTTTTGTTGATACTCAAGGAGCCCTTACCTCCTTGAGTTAAGGCCATGAACTCGCCCCCTTTCGTCTCAAATACGGATAATGGTTGTCCAAGAACAACTCCTTGAATGCCCCCAAGTGGGTTCGGATGAGCAGCCAACAATATAGGATTGGAGGCTTGCCACCAAGAATTTACCTCTTTCTTGAGTTGTAACCCAACAAATGAGTTTCGGGATCCGCACTCAAGCACCTCAAATATCTTTCTAATTCTTGGATCCATCGATCCGTTCCAGAGATCACTCCCCACCTTAGAGAATAGAGGTGGTAATTTCCCCAACGATTCCACTACCCTTGACGACTTTTCGCCCCGGGGAAGTTAGGAACATAGGTGATAGTAGGAGTATGGAGGAGGCATCCCAATGAGGAACACCGAATGGTGGGTTTGGGGGTGTACCCCCACTTGTGGTCCTGCCCCCCCCCTGTGTGGGTCCTTGGAGTGAGTATTTGAGTTGCCCCGTTGAAAAAAAATCCAATCGGTGGATGGCCTATAAATGCTTGTCGTTGGAAGCATTTTTTGGGCCGGAAAGCTTGTTGGGCCCGGAATTATCGGGGCAACATCCCCCTTTAATAACCGTGGAGGGCCCCGGAGTGAAGTCATAGGTGGGTCCCCATGTGCCCCACCCCCCCAAGGGTCTCGGAGGTGGGAGGTGAGGTATCCCCCAAGGGACCCCCGGGATTTTGTGGTCGACCGACCGACGAGGATCCCGCAGGTACCCGGCATTACCCGGATCTAGTACGCCCCATCGTATCCCCTTTTAGAACACATCACACACCATATTGGTTAAGCAAGAATTGATTTCGCACACAATCATATGCCATTACATGAGGTGTTGTAGTGTATGATAGCCCCGAATAATCGCAGCCAATTCCGGGGTAGCAAAGTCCCCAAGAATGTCAATGGTCCCACTTGACCATAGCATATTAATCATAGGAAGAATGTCCATAATGAAAATCAATGAAATCACGCTAGGAGGAGAGAAGGAAAAAAAAAAGAAGGAAAAAATTTTTAAAAATTTTCCCCAAAGCATAACTGGGGAGACCCGGGAGGGGCCCCCGTTGAGCCCGCGGTCCTAGTACTCACACCCCATGGGGGGGGCCCGCCCGGGCATACCCGTCTTACCTGTAAAACGTAGGGCCCACTGCACTTTTTGTCCGTCCTTTTCCCAAACTCCTTTCTCTTTCTCCTTTCTTCCTTGGGCAATCTTGGGGGTCTCCCCGCTTTACCATGGGTTTCCCCTCATCAACTCGGGCTTTAGAGAAGAGTCACCTCCTTCTTCAAGTAAGTTTTCTTTTGCTTTTCTCTAATTTCCATTTGGGTAGAATGGGATAAGCTTTCCCTTTTGGATTTCTTTTCATATTTTTCACCATAGAATAGTATTTCCATGTGATTATGATGCTTCACTGTGGTCATTTGTAGTTTATAGGAATTTTATCCTTCATTTGGAGAAAACCCCAATTTGTGCCCTAGGTTTCCAAATTTGGGGATTTCTTCAATTTCACTCTTTTTCTCCAATTGATGACCCTTTGTGGTGCATTCCATTTGATTTACGCTAGATATGCTTTAGATTTCATGAACCCTCCATTATGCTTGGAACCCCCATGTATTTCTATGAAAATCCTCTTTTGTTTTGGGTTTTCCCTTGGGTTTTTTTTTTTTTTTCATCCCATACTTGCATTCTTGGAATTCCATAGCCTATTTGGGTATGTTCTTGCACTTCATGATCTTGCTACTATGGCATTTTGTTTCAGACCTAGGGTTTCGTTTTCCCCTTATGTTCAATTTGAACATTGGACTTGAACCTGCTTTATTTATGCTCTTGCTTTTGTCATTTTTACGGGTTTTGGGATTTTCCCCGCGTATACCCCAGTGTTCATGTCATAGGTTTCCTATCGCTCCTAGATTGTCGCCGCTCCCATTTTGCATGAATTGGGTTTTGATTCCCTTTTTAAAGTCATGTCTTTTCCTTTCTGTATAACCCTACTTTCTTTCCTTATTGGATGTCGCCACGCACCCGGGAAGGGGCCATCTTCCCCGGCGTTTGACGCAAGACCACCGCTTTAAGCGGAAGAGGGGGGACCAGCTCTTCAGCCTCATTGGGGACCGCCCCCGCCCTTCAGACTATGATGAGGAGCACTTCCCCCAGAGGCCGCACCAACCGCCCAACTTCCCAAGGGGGGGATGGGGAAAACCGTGGTAGTCGAGGACTTCCACAAGGCTAGGCTTGAGAGGTTCCAGATTTGGGGCCCGGGGCCCTTTTTTCGTAGACCGATCGACAGAGCCGTCCCCGGTTCTATTGTAACCTAGAGGTGTCAGATCCAGACGGGAGTTCACCATCGCAGCTTGGTGAAGGGGTGGACATCCATTTACGGTACATTGGGCCAGATTTGGGGATATCGGGCGGGGCACCATACCATCCCCCCGTGAGTAGGCCTCGGGGCCGCTCATGAGCCCGGGGGACACCCGGGTTTCATCTACGGGCCATCCGGGGCAGCAAACCCCGGAGTCCGAGACATCCTTCTACCCCGAGGTTCGCCCATTCGCCCGGTTTATCCAGCCCCAAACCGCTCCCCCAAAAGGGGGTCATCGGAACCGTGGGGTTTCATGGGGGCTTTCATTGCATTCCGATCTTCACGGGCAGAGGGAGGCGAGCACTTGTGCCTCCCATACATTATTCTTAGGACGATGGAGCACCATACTTCCCACCCCGAGGGGGAGGATTCCTTTCGGGAGGGTCCTCACTAGGATCTTCGAGTTCTTCGGTGGATCTGAGCGGTGAGGAGGGAAGACCCCCCCCATAGGTTCACCGGAGAAACCTCCTCAAGATGGGTCTCCCAACCCCCATGGATTCACCTCCGAGATCGGAGTTGAGAGGTAGGGGGGGAGGGGTGCCCCCATGGAGGATGTCCCCATGGGAGAGGAGTCCAAAAGGGGGAGGATGAGGACTACGCCTCGTGACAGGAGGAGGATTTATGGGTGGTGGCATCCCAGGAGGCGCCCAGAGTCGGGGGTCCCGGGCCCCAGTTCTTCTGAGCTGCAGCCTCACCAAAGGAGCCCCACCACGGGAGTGGTGCCACGACACGAGGGGATGACGGCCCCCATGCGGGCCTTTCAGGATGGCTGTGTTCGAATCGAGGCGGCGGACGAGATTGTCTGGAGGAACGCCATGGAGCGGCACCACCTTTGGGGGATTCCTCCTCCGGGTCGACTTGACACAACGGCCAACGCTATCTCAAAAATTTGGGCCGGGTTCGAGGGAGGTACGGTGGTGAACGCGAGGTTCGTTTTTCGATCACCGCCTCAACGTCAACTCCAGCCTCCTGAACGTGGTGATCATCGATTTATGATGACGCACCCTTTAGGGCTTGGCTCGCCCACACTAGGTTTTCCCGCTTTCTCCTTTTTGTAGACATTGTATATTTATTTATTTGTTCTCATTTTTTTATCCGCATTGTAACGGTTTCATTTATGGAATAATATATCTTTGGTAGTGATCATTTTTTTGGTGA